>CM021101.1:120549549-120829060 GCA_007115665.2 Sequoiadendron giganteum | reverse complement strand
TCATCATAATGAATTGGATGAATGACACCAAAATCTAACAATTTCTTGAGTTCTGCCTTTACCAACAAGGTGATATGAGGATGATTTTTTCTTAGATTTTGCTTGCCAGGTTTCACTCCAATAGTTAGAGATAGACGATGCATCAAGAGATCTTGATCTAAACCTAGCTTATCAAAGTAAGACCAAGAAAGGTTGATCTGCCATTCCTCAAATAATTTGTTGAATGTCAACTTTTGTTGTTTAGTCATTGATGCTAACAGATGTAATATCTTCACCTTGTCCTGTATGTGCACATTGTTATACTAAGTTGGTTCAACCAACACTAATGATATCTCATGATAATTTTTGGGAGATGTGTCAAATACCCCATCTTTTAGTGTTGTTAAGGTTTTCACTGTCAGATGCACTCTTTGATATTACTTTTTCTAGATCTAACACTGCCATTAAAGGGTTTCCACCATTAGATCTTTTATTGATATTTTCATTTTTTCAATTGGTAGATTTGACACCCCCATGACTTGAAGCTTCTTTATGTGTTTTATGGTTGTAACTTGTGTCAAGGTTGGTGGTATAAATATAGCTAGTTATGGCATCATCATTTGTAAAGATAGGGATGTTAGAAGCCTCAATTTGGTTCTAGTTAATAAGCTCAGGGTGTATTAAGGGTAAAATATCATCAAATTTATGAAGTAAAATATTAGTGAAAGTCTAAATAGCCATGTCATCAAATTTTTTAATAGGGTTTTTGAGGATTATGATAAAAATCTGCTATAAGTCTATCTCGCT
This sequence comes from Sequoiadendron giganteum, assembly GCA_007115665.2. NCBI lineage: Eukaryota > Viridiplantae > Streptophyta > Pinopsida > Cupressales > Cupressaceae > Sequoiadendron > Sequoiadendron giganteum. Next base: position 120,828,274 of record CM021101.1, on the reverse strand, counting down.
CGAAGTCCATTCATCATCGCTTGAGTAATTGATATTATGTGATCCAAACACAAGGGGTCTAGTCCCTATGATTTTTCCCTCCTCACATCTAGGTGCATACCTTTGTATAACATCCATTTTTTTGTCTTCAAAGAATACCTCAGATAGTGAATCCCACTCATACTCATTAGAGTTTGTCTCATAGCTATCACTAGCTTCCAATTTTAGGATTATTTCAACCAATTTTTTGGGTGGCTTCCACTTTTGATTCCTCTTTATATTCCAATCCATTTTTGTCCCTTGCTTGAACTATGAGTGGTTCAATAGGTTCTACAATTCCTTCCTTGCACCAATAGGTCCTTGTCCTTCATATCCCATTTTCTCTAGGATTGTCTTTCCTTTTCCATATTTAACTATTTGTATGTTGGGGGTTGCTGATGTAGATGATTCCTCGTCATTTTAGAGACAACTCAAGACAACCTTATCTTTTGATTCGTCAATCAAAGTGCCAGCCTTACAAATCTTCCATCAAGAATTGTAGTAGGTTGTGATTATTTTTGTATTGATGTTGAAGGGTTTCCATAAGTTCTTGGTGAAGGAAGCAATAATGATAGACATAAAGACTATTGAATGGAATAATATCCCATTCCTTTCTTTGTTAACTGGTTCTTTCCTTTAAATTTCTTTGATAAAGATTTTTTATTATTTTTTGTGGTAGAATAAGCAATACCTTTTTCCTTTGGTTGGTCCTTCTTTTCAACCCATTTTGACACAACATTTGATTGCTTCTCATTGTTTGATGAAATTAGAGTGTTGGCTTCCCTATTATGAGGGATAAAAGTATCTTGAGCTACCTTAAGCATTTTACATTGTTGAGGATTATTTGAATCAGCTAAGATAGTTATTTCTTGTCCATTGACTAGGAACTTCAAGCACTGATGATAGGTGGACTGTACTACTTGCATCTCGTCAATCTATGGATGCACCAAAAGTATATTATATGTAAGATCCTCTTCTAACACTTGGAAGACTATGTATTTCAACATTGGTCCTACTTAGATAGGTAAGATAATCAATCTCTTGGAAGATCTCTCTTCCTCATTATATGATTTTATTGTGATTTTCCTTATTGGATCAATAGCATTATTAGAATATCCTAGTGCATAGATCAATTTTAAAGTACAAATATTCAAACCAACTCCACCATCCATAAGAACACACTTGACTCGATGTTTGTGAATGAGAACTTTAATTTAGAGGGAAAAATTGTGTGGATGGTTAAGTGATACATAATCATCCTCAGGAAAGGATAGGTAGTGAGGAGCAGTTAAGTGTCCCACCATAGCTTGGAATTGGTCAACTTCTAGATTATTGGGTACTATTATGGAAACAAGAGATTGTTCTATGATATCCTTGTGTGCTAGTGATATTTTCAAGAGTTCTAGAATTGAGATTTATGTTGGTATTTTCTTGAAATGATCGATTATATTGTACTGGTTTGTAGGGGCAACAATTGTTTTGATTGTATGAGGATCATTGGAGGATTTATTGGCAGCTCCTTTCAATATTACCTTTTCTCGTCCCCTTGTTGTTACATTGACTGATTGATATGTTTGACTATCTCTTATATTTATAACATTGATCTGATTTTGATTTGCAGTGGTGTTTGTGATTTGATAATTGTTGTGCCTATTGCACACACGCCCCATTCGAAATAGGGACACTCTCTTCCCTCTTTTTCCTGTCGGGTCCCTTTTAGCTTCACCTCATTTTTTGTGTCCCCTTTTGTTCCCTAATAGGTCAAATCACCCTTCAAAGTCATATACTAAGTTTCACCAAAATCGACAACTTTAAAATGCTAAATCTAAGGTCAATCTGGGTTTTCCTTGTCAAAATACCCTTTGGATATCCGTGGCCCCTTCTAGGTCCGGACCCTCAGGTTTCCTTCTCTGAATTTCCATTTTGGGTTTGCTGCGATTGGCGTCCAACACCCAACATCTTTCTAGACCCTAGACCCCAGATCTTGGATTTCCACGTCTGGGATTCTGTGTTGATTTTGCCATTCCTCATGGTCGCGGTTGGACTTCTTTCTGGCCATCGAACTCCGGGTCGCCCACCACCCCCTATGAGATTTAAACTCACCAACCTTTCTAACTGCCATACAGAGGAATTAATTATGGTATTAATGTCTATTTCGGTTATTTAATCAAATTTTCTAATTGTCATTTTCACGTAACAGAGTGATAGAGAAATTTGGAGAGCTCTGAAGCATCCTGCATTTTCATCCCCTAGATCTGATTTTTTCTGGACATCCTTAGCGTGGTCAACAACTTACTTCTCTAGGATCTTGAGGTATGCCCACCATCAATGCACCTTGTCCTTTACTTTGTGAAATTCTGAGTCTTAAGCAATGCAAAAAGTAAAACAGGGTAAAAATCTGGTAGATAAGTACCTTCCCCTAAAAACCCACATTTTAAAATATGAAAAATCAATTTTTTGAGAATTCATAATTCAATATAGAGCTTAAACTTGCTATGGTTGTTCTTTGGAACATTTGTTGGCATCTCCCTGGCCTGGACCTTGCTGCGGCCACCCAGAAACTCAAATTCAAAATTCAAAATTCATGCGGCCAAGGTCGTTTCGGACCCCAGCCTCCGGATTTCCCCTCGAGGGTCTCCATTGTGCCCCCGCCATTCTAAATGGCCTTCTCTAAGCATCTTTCCAACTCTTAGACCCTGGCCCTATGAAATCTGAGTCAAAACTTTCATAAATTCAAATCGGCAAAGAAACGAACTGTCATCTGGATCCGACCTTTAGAGTTCCATTCACGGAGATCCATGTTGATTATGCCATTCCAATGGCTTGTCTTGAGCATCTTTCCGGACCTCAGACCCCGACCGCTTAAGGTCCTATTCCAAAGTTCAAAGGGAAAACCAAAGTCTAAAGTATCTCTAGAACCAGACCTCTGAAATTTCGTGTCCCTTTTTCCATTTTATACGGCCATCCCAGGCCGTCTTTCCAAGTCCAAGACCCAGGTCCCCCTTTCACCATGTGAAAATCTGAATGAAGAACCAATGCCTAGAGTATATTTAGACTTCCCCTTCCAAGATTTCATTCCACTGGCATTGTTTTACACCGAAAATTCATAACGACTTCCCGACCTCCGGGTCCCGACCCATAGTTCGCCACCTGGTTTTCCCGACTCAAAGCATCTCTAGGGATTGTGTTCCAGAATTCCCCTCCTAGATTGCCTCTTGCATTTTTCCATCCTAGATGGCTGACCCATAACTGCTTCACGGTAATGGTAGTCCAAGCTCCATATTTCGGCACCCAGGATTTTGTCTCACCTACGTCGTTCCAAGCGGTCATCTTGCAGTTGATACCCAAACTCAAAAATGAAGGCTCAAATGACGTCCAAATCCAAAATGGATTTCGACCCACTTGCTAAACTTAGGTCTTCCTTCACAACAACCTTTAATCGACCAAGTCCAACACCGAGAAACACCTTTGGGAGTTCCATACCTAATTTTCCCTTCCAAATGACATTCTGCCAAGGGAACTCCAACCCTGGGAACCCGGTTTGTTTGCCTTGCTTTCTAATGATGCAAAATTAAATGTTAAGTGATTACTGAATATGAATAATGATTGTAGGACAAATCTTGATATGCAGAGACTTGTTCGGGACCATTTTTTCATGTTTGACGTTACTGATTCAGTCTTTCATGTAGGATTTATGGAATCCGATGAAGAAAATTTTGGTGCCTCCAGGGAGAAGGGGAAAGGAATAGCCAGGACAACTTGGGGCAAGGAGGATAAGGATCTGATGAAGTAAAAGTTTCAAGGGGTCCCCATACAATCCAAAATCAACATTCTTTGGAGAGATGTCATGGATACCAACATCAGTCAGGTCAATGTTGATAAATTTATACAGAGAGTCAAGTTGAACCATAAAACAAAGAATGCAAGGTTGATAAGGAGTAGTGGAATTGGAAAAGTTGCAAGCTTCCTGCCAGCCTTGGTGGCCCTAGAATTGGTGATGGCATGTGTGGAGGCATATGAACCTGAGACCCAAACTATAGTGGACCAGGATGGGAATATCCTTCCAGGCTTGTCCCCATCGGGTATAACAACCACTATCCATATTCCTGCCTTTAAGAGCATGGAGAATCCCACAATAGGAGAATGCAAAGAGCTATGGGAGTAGAATGCGTTGAGGTGCAAGAAGTTAATCAACTAGTATTGGTTGAAGGAAAAGTGAGGTAGTGCCAGCAAGCTCTCTTTGGAGCTTTTTCACAACGATTTCTTTGAGGATTACCATGACCTCATGACCTTGCAAAGCCAAGTGATGGGCTTTCCTACTGCAACACTCTTCCAAGAATGGGTGTTCTATTTTGTGGAGCAGATTCTTCGCGGTAATGACACCACCTTCTATTGGGGGGTGATAATCAATGACTTCTTCCACAAATAGTTTACAACTATGAAAAAGACCTCCAAGTTCTTCATGACCTCCTACTTGGTGTATTCCCTTGCTAGTAAGCAACATTATTAGGGATTGACTATGGCACCCATTGAGACATCAGGGGTAGAGCCCAAGCCAAATGATAAATACCCTCAACTGCAGTATCAAAACTTCAAGAAGGATTATTATAGGGTGAATGATGCATTCATCGCTGACATTATTCGATCTCTAGGAGGCGACTTTCAAAGAAGAGTTTCCCATAGTGCCAGAGCCCTCCTCAGGCAACACGCCTTCCTTTACATACAATTCCCAAAGTTCACATACATTCGTGCTCAAGGATTTACAGAAAGACCAAACAAGTTGCCCCAATACCCCAATGACCAGATCATTCTTTTGGAGTTGACTTGGTAGCTGAGGCTTATTCATAACATCTTGAGCAACAAGCACCTAGTAGGTACACCTTACCCCATTGGGCTCGGCTAAGGAATGTAAAAAATTTATACCTCCTAGTGTGCGAGATACTCGAAAAGGGAGTTGGCCGAATACCACTTCCAGCAATATACAGCTCGACCTCGAATGGATCCATACAGACATATTAGAAAGGTACTGGGATGAGAGGATGCCCACCTCCATAATGTTGAGGATTTCTAGGCCAATTGTAAAGATGATCTTGAAGTGTGGCTGCGACATTACATGCAGATGACCATCCTCTATGTGCGAAGAATAAATTTGTGCCTGATCCCTGACCAGCTTGAAGAGGATGAGGACACAGTGATCGATCTAGGATATGATGTCATCGACAATTTTTTACTACCTGCAATTGATTAGAATGAGCAAGAACTTGATGACATCGACATACTCACTAAGCCCATCGAGATCCGAACAAGGGCATGGATCGATCAACAGGTGGCCCAACTGAAGAAACAAGGAGTTGCCTTGACATTCAAGGGACAAGAAAGTGAACCAAGTGGCTCTGATTGTGGGGCAACTACTATTGCAACTAGGGAAACATCCAAAACCTCACCATCATCCAAAACCAAGAAGAGAAAAGAAGCCAGTGAGCAACTGCCCAAACCAAAAGTTTATGCCCGCAAGGCATCAGAGGGTGAACCTTCCACTAAGAAGATGAAAACAACTGGGGGCATGGAGACATTTGTGGCACCCAAAGTTCCACCCCATGGGATCAGGGGAGAAGGATCTAACTCATGAAATTCTCCTCCTACTACAATCATTGCTGCTGCTGCCCCCACCCCGCATACTTCGCTTGCATTTTCTGCTTCCTCCCCTCGTCTAGTGGAATTTTTTGTTCACCTTGCTTCCACTTCTCCAATCATGCTGATTATTTCAATGGATTTTTCATTTTCCATGACCTCGCTAGTCTCCTCTTACTCTATGTATCCTTCCCTCCCCTCCATTTCTGTTACTATGATATTTGCCCTTAGGCTTCCAGAGTCCTTTGTGAAATACATGCAAAATGTTCCATCCGAGCTCCCAGGGATGCTTACTAATCCAATAGTTCAAGCTGCAATAGCTCAGGCTATGGCCCATGCTCCAGCTCCCCATCCCTCTACCAAACCACCGAAAATGGATGCAAAACTGCAGATATCAGATGAGCTCAAGCGATGGCAAGTAGAGGCTTCGAAGGTGTCAGAGGACAAATAATTTGAGTACCATGAGTATCCATAGTTCAAATACCGAGAGATAGATGAGGTAGCCTATGAGTCTTCTAGTGAGAGCAACGAGGAGCTAGACGCTGAACTGATCATGGAATCAAATGACCCCAAACTCAATGCAGAATGGGGAAAGTAGCTTAAGGAGATTGAGGATAAGGAGGCCAAGGATCGATTTGCACATGAAGAAGAAATTGCTGCTCTTGAAACTTAAGAGAGAAGGTCTCCAACTGAAAAGAGTGGCCAAAGCTTGGAACATGATGAGGAAGCATCCCTCCATGAAGGTGAGCAAGAAGAGAATCCCGAAGAGCATGAACACAATCGAAATAAAGAAGAGAGGGATGATGAAAGGGAAGATCTGCCCAAGGAGTAGTTGCACACCAAGTTCCCCACTAAACACGAAACACTTGAACAAGACTCTGATGAAGAGAAGAAAGATATGGGCACTGAGGTGAAGGCTCTTGTTACCATATCCATTGAACAAGAGAAGGACAATAGTAGTTGAAGTGAACTAGCTAGGTAAGAGCCCCAAGTACTTAATTGGCTATAGAGGCAGCTAAAGCAAAAGAATCCCACCCCATAGGATCCTAAGGCAAGGTTGGAAGCCATACTGACCAGGGCACAAATAAGCACCAAGAAAGAGAAAAATCCAAAGAACAAATCGACGGTGAGCAGGGATGCCTCAGGATCTAGGGTAGTACAAATAGTAATGTCAGTAGCTAGAGAACAAGGGATAATTTATAACGTTCCAGCATCGATTTGGGAGTGGCCACAAGGGAGAAAAAGGTTGATAACCTCCAAGAGTCAGTTGCCACGGTGGTGCATCTTATCTAATAGGATAAGGTTTTGAAGGAGGAGCTCCATGCACAAGTGGCCGATTTGATGACCTATATTCAATAGTGGTCATCCTCGGATGAGCAACCCACTGCATCATTAGCTCCACCATAGTTGCTATGTCAACAGGAGATGAATAAGTTAGGAAAGAGAAGGAACTTAGATAAGACTTCAAAAAACTGGTTCCGACAGGCCTTAGATGTGGGAAACACAGGTATCAATTTGGCTATCTGGACAACAAACAAGTTCTTAGAGGTATAGAGTACTCTTGAGGGTACAAGGCAGGTCTGCGAAGAGTTCCCAGGAAAATACACAGCAGCATACCCAAAAATTGAGGCCATACTTGCATTTCCAGGTCAGGTCTGGGAGAAGGACCTTGCCCTCAAAGATGATGACCACTAGTTAGTGGATGTATGGAAGAGAGATTTCGATCACCCAAAGAGAAGGCTGCAATAGATCTTGGAATGGATAGCGCCAGATATCGAATGGGCCAAGGATTTCAGAGAGGATTGCGCTTGATACCTCAAGATAATGATGGCGTACGAGTTGCCCACTATTGAGATTAATCCTAAGAGCATAAAGCCCCACTTCTTAAAAAACATGGAAGATGGGATGTCAGCCAAGGTCACAACAGATTTCTAGAGTTTTGCCACATGAGCCTTCACCTTGTTAGAGCTTTTCAGAAGCAATGTCGCTAAATATGATGAAGACTGGAAGAAACTTGTTAGTAATTCCCAAAAATGGAGCTATCAGGTGCTGTGATAAGGTATCATGGAGATGGATAAGCTCTAGTCGCTGATCCTGAACTTCGTAGAGTATGTAGCATTAAAGAAGCGCGAAGGAAACCTTGTCATCGATGAAGAATTTCTTAAAGAATAGCTATAGCAAACGGAAAATAGCTAAAGGACAAAATTGCTAAAGTTGTTGTCACTAGCTGAAAAAATAGGTAAAAGACAACAAATGATTTATAAATGTAATATATTTGGGGGTAGGTTAAACACTAATGTAAAGTGAATCCTTGCCACATAATAGAATTGAATCTTGGCCACTCATTTTTATTTTTGAAAACGATAAATAGGCCTCTCCTCTTCTCATTTTAAGAGAGTTGAGTTATTGTAAAGGCATGCTGTAGAAATTATAATAGAAAATATAGTCATTTTATGGTGTATTTTTGGATTTCTCCACATGTTTCATGATTCTTCTCACTTTACTTAAAACTTTGCTTCAAGTAAGTTTTTTGTTTCAGGTTTCCTTTAGATTAGCTTTGGTAGATTTAGTATGTTGTCTTTGTTTTTGAAGACTGTTGTAGTGTGTATGCTTTCCTTGTCCATAATTTTGGTCATTTGTTGATGGTAAATGACTGTGTAAAGTTAGCTTGGACTATAATTTCATTGTTGTTCCTTAAAATTTGTCTTTGATTACATTTACATGGTGAATGAATGATGAATATCTACAGTCCTTAGAAGATAGTGTAGGATGGTGAAATCTTACACATTGATTGTGTAGATTCAGCCATCTTCATAGAATAATATAGTTCATTTACTCCAAACAAAATGCTAAAGCTAAACCAAACATGCATGGAGAAAAGGAAATACAACCTATTCTATGATGGATTGGTGCCCTCCATGAAGATGTGAGAGAGCCCTTTCCCAATCCCTTTCTAAGCCAAATGAGATAGACAATGAGTTGCTATGAGCTCAAGTTGCCTATATTTTAGATACCTTCAAAGTGTGTTGTAGAAATGAGAGAAGATGGCTTGCATTTATAGGAAAAGTTGATAGAAGAGAGGCCAAAATTAGGCAATGTGGGACTAAATCCCATCCAATAGGATAGAGACATTTGGCATGATGGGATTGGTCAAAGCTTGTGCAAGTTTTGGCCAATGTGCCCATTCAAATTTGAAAAATGTCAATAAATGCATGTTGTTGAGGGTTTTGGGGGGAATAATCTTTGTTCAAAAAAGTCAAAGATGAGAGTTATTGAGGGAAAATAACTCTTTTTAATAAATCAATAAATTGATTTATTGATGCAAGTGGGTGGGTTAGTTAGGAGTTTAGATTTGACTCTAGTTGAGTCAAAAGCTAGAGAATGCTAATCATGATTAGAAGTTAATTAATTTAGATTAATTAACTTAGGGGATTTTAGGGATTTGATATTTGATTTTAAATCAGTTTGATTTATTAAATCAAATAAGAAGAACCTTAGGAACTTAATTAAATAATTTGATTTATTTAATTAAGCTTGATGAACCTTAGGATTAAATCAATAAATTGCTTTAATTGATTAGTAGAAGAAATGAATGCATGATGTTAGTTACAGTGGAATGCATAATGTTATTTTTGGATGTCTACATTTTGCCCCTCTTTGAAGCAATGTACTCGTTGCATTGGTTCAAAGAATGATGTTGTCGGCATCGAAATTAAAAAATTCTTTGGTTTTTTCGGATGCCCCAGTGGAAAATAAGTACGTTAGTACATTGCCCCCTCGAGAGATCAAGCGAAAAGATTCAATTTGAGGTGGATCTCACGACAAAGAGGTTCAAAATGGATGTATGGATGATGAGACTATATGATAATGATGATGTAAATGATATGTTTGGAAGATGCTTAGAATAACAAATTTATATTATCGTAAACAACTTTAAATGATTATGCAATGCATGTGAGATGGATGAGATGGATGATGTTGTCCTGATATGATGGTATGACATGATTATGTGAAATGAGAATACGGATGCAAGATGGATGCATTGTTAGCGTGATAGAAGATAGAAGAACGAGAGGGATAAACCCTTAAATCTAAGAAGAATGTAGAAGTCCAATAAGTCTCCTAGTCATCAAGACTTTATTGGATATGACGATGAATGATGATGATGTGTTGCTTATCTAGGGATGGGAAAAGAGCATACCTTTCTTTATGTTTGATAACACACGTAGGTGCGATGCATCAAGGTATTAAGAACCAGGATGGCGTTGCGCCTAGTGTGATGGACTTTGACTCGACAATCAGATAGGAGTACTCTTGTTCACACTTGACAAACATAACCTTATTCGAATGCAGTTCAGATATTCTAGACATCTCGGGCCAAAACATAAGAAGGCAAGCCTTCTTATGTGGTCAACAAGATACCTAAAACATCCTTCCTACAAACAAAACAAAGTATGCATGACGAAGTTATTTTACAAGAATATCCAACAAGCACAGCAGATAAAAAGATAATGATCATTGCCCCATTCCTTTCTCTCTAAACCTGTTTTGTTTAGGCATCATCGAGAGGTCCTTGGAATGAGCGCAAAATAAGATAAGTCAAAAAGACCAAAATAAAGTAAACAAACAAGCTAATGTTCTTCGTATCGCTAGCCAAGGCTAAACTACTGTGGGGTACCTGATGCTTATGTCCATCGCAGGAAAGCTTCATCCTAGGACATGTAGTGATCAGGGTTTTGGTGAGACTGATTGCGTGATAAGCTATTGATACTCCGAGTTGACCAACTTGCTGACTTACTGACTTAGACCTTGAGACTTTGACGATTAGGCGTTCACTTTAGAACCTGCTAAACTTGCTTCTGACTAACTCACCAAAGGGTGAAAATGACGATGATTTATTATGAGTGATGACAATCACGGGTGAAAGCGAGATGAAATGGATGCACCATTTTGGTTTTTTCAAATGTTTTGAGGCTGTTTTTGGAATTTTGAGATGTTTTACAAATGTTTTTGGTATTTTCAAGATTTTCCAATGTTTTTGGTATTTTCAAGATTTTACAACGAACAGACTAACTTAAAGACCTATCCTAGGGGTCTCGGGAGCTGATCCATAGATTAGCCTTGCCTACGTTATATACGCAGAGACCACGTAGTTCAACTGGTGTTGGACTGACTTGATGATAATATGGACAAACAGATTGCCATTTTATTGCCTAAAGGACTAACTTAAGATGTAGACTAGATGGGCAAACGGATTGCCAATGCGACGGACGCCTACAGGACTGACCCAACCGTCTCGGGGGATGATCAAAGATCAGCCTTGCCTACGTTCAAGCTCAGAGACGACGTAGTTCGACAAGGTAGAAAAAACTGACAAGACTTAATGATGAAATTTTTGAAGATTTTCTGATATTTCGACATGTTTTTGGATTTTTGATGATTTTTCTGAATGTTTTTGGTTTTTTGAATGAGTTTTCTGAATGTTTTTGGAATTTTTTTGATGAATTTTGAAAAAGATCACGAGAATATACACGAATCCGATCCGATGTTGCGAGAACGTGCCCCCAGTGTGGTGCGATAGACTACTTAGATAAAGGCAGGACAGACTGACCTTTGAAATGCCAAGTAGTTCCGATGGTGGAATATAGTACAGATACCAACGCAGGCTATGGTATGGATGCGAGCGGATAAGTGGAATGTGATGGAGTGGATGAGTTGTGCAGATCCTGATAGATGGGGAAGGTACTTTATTTACACTTGATGCTTGTTTGCCAGGTTTTCACCAAGGTATTTTCCCAAAGCGCCACCGAAGTGGTTTTCACTAGAGGACGATTTTTTCTCTTTACTATTTTTCAATCCTTTTCTGATTTTTTGTTGTCACCAACATGCCTGTTTGCCAGGTTTTCATCGAGGTAACCATTTTTTCAGGACTTTTTCTGGTTCTATACCTTGCAATGTTTAGGCATAAAACTTTTTGAGATGAGAGCTATTCAGAGGCTCCTGCAGAGGCTCGCCTTCTGGTGTTGCTAGTTGATATGCCCCTGATGTGTAACTTGCAGTGATGACGAAAGGTCCCAGCCAGTTGGGCTCAAATTTTCCCTTTGTATCTGGATTTGGCATGTTCTTTTGGTTTTCTTTCAGCACGAGGTCACCAACTTGGAAAGTGCGTTGTCTGATGTTCTTGTTGTAGCTCCTTTTTAGGCGATTCTGGTACACTTGTAGATGATTAAGGGCATCCATGCGCCTTTCATCTAGTAATTCCAGCTCATTGAGTCTTGTGACCCTATATTCCTCATCTGTGATAAGGTTTTGCAGTGATATCCTTAGTGATGGGAGCTCGATCTCAATGGGGAGTATGGCCTCTGATCCGTAGACCAGAGAGAATGGGGTGGCGCCTGTTGGCGTGCGGATGCTGGTGCGGTAGGCCCATAAGGCGGGATTTAACTGCAGATGCCAGTCACGACCAGAGTCATTGACTGTTTTCTTGAGGATTTTCAAAATGGTTTTATTTGTAGCTTCTGCTTGGCCATTGCCTTGTGGATAATATGGAGTGGAAAAGCGATGCTTGATTTTGAATTTTTCACACAAGTCACGGACATCCTGATTCTTGAAGGGCGTCCCATTATCAGAGATAATGGATTGGGGGACACCGTACCGACAAATGAGGTAATTCAGGATAAACTTGGATATTTGCTTTCCGGTGATGTAGGTCATGGGAATTGCTTTGACCCACTTAGTGAAGTATTCGGTGGTGGTGATAATGAATTTATGGCCATTGGATGAGGTGGGTGATATTTTACCAATGAGATCAAGCCCCCATTGTGAAAAGGGCCAAGGTGTAACAATAGGATGCAGTTCTTGAGCTGGTGCATGAATAAGATCTCCATGCTGTTGGCATTGCAAGCATTTTCTGACAAAATTGTGTGCCTCTTTTTCCATCGTCGGCCAGTAGTACCCTGTTCTTAGCAACTTTTTAGCCAAGGTCATACCACTTGAGTGTGACCCACACGTGCCATTGTGTACCTCAGTTAGAGCAGTCAGGGCTTCCTCGGGTTTTAAACAACGTAACAGGGTTCCATCGGTACTCCTACAGAAGAGGGTCTCTCCTAGGATGACGAATCGTGAAGTTCTTTTGATGAAAGTGCATTTTAGGTTTGGGGTGATGTCAGTGGGGAGGATTCCTAACTTTAGGTAGGTGTATATATCATGATACCAAAGATCACTGGGACCAATGAGTTCACATGCGTATTCTGACTCTGGTACCTCGAATGTGGGTACGAGAAGCTGCTCTACAAGGAATTCATGTTTTGAGACGTTACGAGGGATGTCGAGTAAGGATCCAATTATCGCCATTGCATCAACTGCTCTGTTGTTTGTCCTTGGTATCTACTCAAAGGTAATGTCGATGAAAGATTCCTTGAGGCTTTCTACCACCTTCTTGTATGGTGTGAGCTTATCATCCTTGGTTTGGTATTCGCCGTTGACTTGGTTGATGATAAGTTGCGAGTCGCCATAGACTTTTAGTGCCATGATTCGCCATTGTGCTGCAATCTTGAGTCCTATGGTCAAAGCCTCATATTCTGCTATATTGTTCGTACAAGGGAATGCCAGCTTGTATGATCTAGGTATGCAGTCTCCTTGCGGCGTGATGAAAAACACACCAGCTCCTGACCCATGTTGTGTGTGAGAGCCATCAAAGTATAGCTTCCAGTGGTCTGTTGCATCAAGGTTAAAAAGGGACTCATCTGGGAATTCTGATATGAGTGGATTATCTGTGTAGAGGGGAGCTTCTGCCAGCTGATCCGCAATGACTTGTCCTTTTATGGCTTTTCGTTCTACATACTCGATATCATGTTCAGATAATATCATTACCCACTTAGCCATTCTACCTGTAAGTGCTGCTTTTGTCAATAGGTACTTTAGAGGGTCTATTTTGGCAATCAACTTGATTTGGTGCGCTAGCATGTAGTGTCTGAATTTTTGAGCCGCAAATACCAATGCTAGGCAAGCTTTCTCTATTGACGTGTAATTGAGCTCATGTCCCACCATTGTTCTACTGATGTAGTAGATAGCCCGCTCGGTTCCCTTTTCATCATGTTGGGCTAAAAGGGCCCCCAGGGCGGCTGTTGTTGCAGAGATATATAGGATTAGTGATTTCCCCACAATTGGTGGCATCAATACAGGTGGTGTAAGTAGATATTCTTTTATTTTGTTGAATGCTTGCTCGCATTTGTCATCCCATCTGAAAGCTACTCCCTTGTGAAGTAGGTGTGAATAGGCAATCTGTTTATCTGCCAATTGTGCTATGAATCTTCGGATGGACTGGAGTCTTCCTTGCAATCCTCTTAGTTGTTTCAACGTTCTTGGTGCTTTCATTTCAAGGATTGCTTTTACCTTTGCAGGGTCTACCTCTATCCCTCTCATTGAAACTATGTATCCTAGCAGCTTCCCTGATTGCACCCCAAAGACACACTTCTTCGGGTTGAGTCTAACCTTATATTGTTCGAGCCTGTCAAAGATAGCACTTAGAGTTGCTATATGGTCTTGTCTCTTCTTTGATTTAGCAAGTATGTCATCTACATAATCTTCGACTGTTTTGTGGATCATGTCGTGGAAGATTAATGTCATGGCTCTTTGATAGGTAGCTCCTGCATTCTTCAACCCAAATGGCATTACATTCCAGCAGTAGGTGCCCCAGGACATGTGAATGCTGTCTTGTGTTGGTCTTCTTTTGCGATCAATATCTGATTGTACCCCGAGAAACCATCCATTAGGGAAAGCATCTCATGTCCGACCGTCATATCCACTATCATGTCAATGTTGGGTAGTGGAAAGTCATCCTTGGGACATGCTTTGTTTAGGTCTCTAAAATCAGTGCAGATGCGGATGCCCCCTTTCGGTTTTGAGACTGGTACGAGGTTAGATACCCATTCTGGATAGTCAATCGGGCGTATGAAGCCAACATCCAGAAGTTTCTGTAGCTCAATCTTTACAAGCAAGGCTATTTGTGGGTGCATCTTCCTTAGCTTCTGTCTGACTGGTTTTGCTCCAGGGTGAACGGCCAAATGATGCACTACTACTTTCAGGATCCAGGCCTGGCATGTCTGCATAGGTCCACGCAAAATTTACCTTTCTCTCCTTTAGGAAAGCTGCCAGTAGTTTTTGTTCTTCTTCTAGGAGGGATTCTGCATAGAAGGTAATTTGTGGTTCTGATTCTGTTCCTAAGTTGACTGGGTTGCACTATTCTGCCAATACTGTTGACTTCTCCTGGTGTAGAGTAGTAGGGGGAAGATTGAATCCTTCATCCTCTGGCACCTCAGAGAGGTTTTCGCCATTGGATGCATCCTTTATTTTTACTATTTTATGGTTAGAGAGTGCCACAGTGTGGTTTTCACTCAATAACTCTGAGCTTATTCTCGATCTTTTTCTTTTGCGACTGAAGGACTCAATCGTCTCCCCATAGTATGCTTGTGTGTCTAGAGTGATATCAAATCCTGCCTTGTAATCTCCACATGGAACAGTATCCCTTAGTCAGAGAGAGCCTCATCATTTTCGAATGAGTCTAGAATCGGCGGTCCCCGTTGGTCGTGATCGATGAGTTGGGGGTATACTAAGTGGATTTGGTGGGTTTGTTGGATTGGCTCAGCAGGTGAGACACTAATCATCAATAAGGTGGAATCTTCAAAGAGCCTAGGTAAGCCACCTATGGTGTCATCGTCGTCACTGCTACTACAAACGTCAGTTATGTCAAATGTGAAGTTATCGAGAGGTAGGCCTGTGGACACGGGTAATCTAAGGTTAGTTGTCGAGACCCGAGGAGAGGACCTGACTGCCCTATTAGGAACACTTCTGCCACGCACAGTTATACTCGGAGGGGTACAGCCGAGGCCAAGGTTCTGCGTTCTTCTTTCTACAATGATGGGCTCCAACCGTCCATCACTATTTCTTCCTAGGCTTTCATTCCTATTATAGCCCATGCCAAACATCATTTGTAACCCTCTGTTTGTTTCCTCCATGGGTAGGGTGGGAGTGGGTCTTTCATCTTGGTACAGAGTGTTTGTGATGTCCTCCTCGTCCACATTTTCCTGACTGAGATCCCCCCAACTATGGAATCCAGAGGGTTCTATTCTAGTGCGGACAGGTGTTTGAGTCAATTGTGGTTGCCCATGTGATCTAGGAGATTGTGGTAACTCTCCTACAACAAAAGCATTTCTCTTCATTCTATAATCACCACATCCATTGTCCTGTATCATGTTCTTGATCTCGGATATGTCGGGGATGGCGGGTGTCTCTGTCGCAGAAGTGGAGGCGAGATTAGTTGGGTCTATGTATGAAGTGGATGGTCCTTCATCATTTTTAGGTACTTGAGGGATCTTGTAAAACTTGGCTTCCAAGTTTTTGCAATAGGCGAAGGGTTCGGGATCCCCATATATGGTAACCTCCTTGTTTTGATATGAGAACTTAATGCACTGATGATAGGTTGAGGCCACTGCCTTCATTCCATGTATCCATGGGCGTCCCAGGAGGATGTTGTATGGCAAATCAAGGTCAAGAACTTGACAAGTTGTTTCCATGGTTGCTGGCCCCACTTGGATGGGGATCTTGATAGTGCCCTGAGACACTCTTTCTTGGTCATCATATGCTCTTATGGTGATACTTTTGTTTTATTGATGGAATCCTCGGTGAATCCCAATTTCTTTATAAGTTTGAGAGAACAAATATTAAGACCTGCACCACCATCTACCAGGACTCGCTTGACTTTCTTTTTATGAACTAGGATTTGGAGGTGAAGTGCCCGGTTATGAGATGGCTGCGGGGGGAAATCTTGGTCCGAAAATGTGATGAGATTCGGGGTAACGATGTTACCTACCATAGCCTGAAATTGCTCTGTGTCAAGGGTAGCAGCGACGGTAGAGGCAGCTAGTGCTTCATCCAGGATCTGTCGATGAGCGGCGGAGATTTTTAGTAATTCCATGATGGATATTTGTGCGGGTGTTCTCTTCAGTTGGTCAATTACATTGTAATCATAGGGAACGGCCTTTGTGTTGGTAATGGGGGTCTTAGCAGGTGCCCCGCAATGGTAACTTTTCTGCCTCGTGTGGTGACTCCACAGTCATTGTTGGTTCCCTTGATATTTATGACAGTGACCAACTCGTCGACACATCGACTATCTCCTCGTATACTAGATTGGCACTAGCATACTTTTGTTTACCCTTATTATTCCCTTGGTTATTTCCCTGATTATGATTCGGCATCGGATTCGTGTAGATTTTTAGGTCTTGGTTTCCGGCCGGCTGCTCGATGTTGATGACCTTATCCTCGATGAGGTCTTGGATGATATTCTTGAGTCTCATGCAGTTGGCGGTGGTGTGTCCTTTAACTTTGTGGAAGTCACACAGGAGATTCTCGTTGTACCACGGCGGTTTGGTCATGGGCTCTGTGTATTGTTCGGAGTTAGAAATTTTGATTAGGTTTTCTTTGACCAATTTCTTCATGACAGACTCAATCGATTCGCCAAGGGCTGTGAACTTCCTCTTGGGGGGAAACTTGTTGCGGGGAGGTGGTCCTCCTTGATTACCCACATTGTTGACTTGGCTAGTGGAAGGTGGTTGTGACTGTGCTACTACCGCATTAGCCTGCACATTGTTGTGGTTATGAGTTTGCGGATGATGATGATTTTGGGTATTTTGCTTAGGAGCACTGATGACTACCTTAGCATCAACCATGCCGTCGTTCGTGATATTTTTGTTCCTCGACCATGTTCGAGGTTTATCATTGTAGTTGTTGGACGGGCGGTTATCCTGCGGTGGAGTGAATGTAGGTGCGCCTCCTCGCGCAGTAAGGGCTCTTTCGATGTTGAGCGCCTTTGGAATTAGTTGATCATAAGATGTGATGCACTGCATTTTTAGGTAGAACGCCAGGTTTTCATCTAAGTTGGCTATGATGGTGCAAACTTGTTGTTCCTCTGGCATGGCCCACTTGCTCTGATTGGCCTTGGATCGCCATCTTTGCAAGAAGGATGCAAATAACTCTCCTCTTCTTTGTTTGAGTGCAGATAGTTCTTCTAAACTGACATCCGCACCCATATTAAAAGCGTAATTTTTAAGGAAAGCCTCCACAATTTCCTCGAATGTTTTAATGCCCGTGGGTAGGCGAGAAAACCATTCCATAGCTGGACCAGTCAGGCTTCGGGGGAAGAGCCGCATTAGATACGTGTCATCATATGCGACTTCCATGCAGTGCACCTGAAATTCCCTGACGTGGTTTTCAGGGTTGCCCGTTCCATTGTACTTATCAAATTTGGGGATCTCGAATCCCTTTGGAAATGGTACCATGGTGAGACTTCTATCGAATGGATAAGGGCACAAGTTTCCTGGTGTCCTTGTGGTTTTTCCTGCTTGCAAGTCCAACACCTGCTGCGAAAGCAATTTGATCTGTGTTGCGACATCCTTGCTTGGGTCGGGGGGTGGGATGAATGAGTGGTGAGGTGTTGGAGGTGTTTGATGGGTGGGGAGCGTACTGGTCTGCGTTTGCTGTGAGCTTGGTTGTGCGTTTAGGGCTTGTTGGTAAGCTTGCATTTGTGCCAACAACGCTTGTTGTTGATCTTGCTGTTGCTGTTCCAATAGCGCTTGCTGTTGGTCCATCTGCTGTTGTTCCCATGAAGCCTGCTATTGGTCAAGTTGTTGCTGAGCTAGTAACGCTTGTTGTTGGTCTAGCTGTTGTTTTGCCAACAATGCTTGTTGTTGGTCGAGCTGCTGTTGTGCCAATAAAGCTTGTTGTTTAGCTTGGTGTTGTGCCTGAAAGTCTTGCAGGGCTTGGTGGTAGGCTTGCAGGTGGATTGCTTGCAATTGCGCTTGGTATTGAGCTTGTGTCTTTTGTTGGGCTTGAGCTTGAGCTTGGGCTTGAGCTTTGCGCTTGTGCTTGTGCTTGTGTTCGCGCTTGTGCGGCTTGTGCTTGTGCTTGTGCTTGTGTTCGCGCTTGTGCGGCTTGTGCTTGAGCTTGAGCTTGTGCTTGCGCTTGTGCGGCTTGTGCTTGTGTGGCTTGTTGTTTTTGGAGTGCCTTTTGGTGGGCAGCTTGTTGTGCGTTTTGCAACATGATGGAGAATGAATTGGTCATGTTGTGTTTTGGCGGTGGGATTGGTGGTGGAGCAGGAATCATGCCAACTGTCGTGGCGGGTGGAGGGATTGTGGTTGTGACTGTGATTTGGGTTGTGGGCGGGGTGGTTGAGACAATTGGTCCTTGATGAGGCATGCTTTGGGAGACTTGAGGACCAATAGATGCATTAACCATGGTGATAGGAATGGTTGCGATTTGTTGTGAGGATATGGGCAAAAGAAGCGGGTTCAAAGTGGTGGTCGGATTGCTTGGATTAGCAAAATTTTTGATGGTTAAAGGTGGAAGACCTATTCCAGGAGGCGATGCAGATGTGAAAGGAAGTGGGGGAAGGGATGACGCACCACTTTGGAAAGAGAAAGGATTGATAGCTTCTGTCGTTCCAAGCAAACCAACTTCCTCATGCGGTGGGGGAGTTGGTATGTTCAATTGATAAGCTGGTGTGGCGTGAAATGAGGATGAACCAGCGGGATTATGAAATGTGAGTGGGATGTAAGGGTGAAATGAGTTTTCCGAAATAAATGTAGGGGTGATGATTGCTTCTTCATTAGCCACAAGGCGGTGTTCTTGCAATTCTTGGAACATGGCACTCCCCTTGTTCACAATTGGGGAGGTTGATGTGATGATTGAGGTGATGCAAGGTACTTCTTGATTGATGTTTGACAACGGGGATGCAACTGCACTAGTGCTTGTGTTAAGGTTGGGAGGGGGCATGTCCCCTCCTCTTTCTATTGAATTTATGCATTTGAACATAGCACTAACAATTTTATGGTTCTTAGGATTTTGAATCATTTCCATGATTTCCTCTGGTGTCATCCCTATGTCTTCATTTATGTCGTCCTCTTGATGACTCTCCTCTTGAAGATTTTGTGATGATAAGGGAGAGTTGCTTGGGGGATTGCTTGATCCTGCTAGGTTCACTTCGATATTTAGATGACTCATGTCCATAGAAGTTGATATGTCTCTGATATTCTCCATGTCCTTCTTGTGTTGAGATCTTGTTTGGACCATAAAAATAGGGATTTGTTCGATCCTAATCCTTTAAGTCCAAAAAGAGAAGAACTAGGGTAGCTAAAAGATCAAAGATGGTGATGATGGTGATGGGTTAAAATGGATGAGATGAGTGAATGAAACCTTTGGAAAACTTTTTGAATGTATGTGCTAAACTTTGAAAGGGCTTTTGATTTGATTTGAATGTGATAATTTGACTAGATGCGTTAAGTCAAACAAGATTGGTTGTGAAGTTGTTTTCCCTAGGAAGTTGTGTTATCCTAAGGGAACTTGCACAAAAATGGATGAATTGACAAAGTGTGTTATGCCAATGTTTTGGAGAACTAATAGACTTTAAGAAGTTGTGTTATCTCAAAGAAAATTTGTTCAATGATTTGAGACTATGTTGGCTAAGTGTGTTAAGCCAAGATATGATGATGTTGATTTAGCCCTCTAAGTTTAGTGTGATGTTTGATTCTAGAGTTCTCAAAAAGGTTTGATGATGAAATGAGACTTTGATTTGATGGATGAATGAATGGGAATGACAACTTTGATCTTGAACCTTAACCTAGATGTGACTCTCTTTCTACAAAACCTCGGTGTTGAAGAACACGCTTGACTTCCTATGGGAGAAATGCAAACCTTTGAAACAATTCGGGATTTTGTTGACAATAAAATGCATATAATGCTGGATTGTTCCTTGAGGCTTTTCTGTAAAAGTTATAAACCAATCTTTCCCTGAATTCAAAAAGTCTCTCAAGATGTTCCTCATGAGCTTTTAGACTAAGCTTCTTGAACTTTGGCTTTGGGATTTTGATCTTGCGGGAAATCATGTTAGAAAACACATGTGTAATCCAATTTGTCTCTTTATATTGGTTAAATGAGGTTCTTTTTATCCAAGACACTTGCTTGCTTAGGTTTTCAAACTATATGTCTAATGTCTTGCTTTCGTTTTCATCCCATAATGTCCATTATGTGGAAATCAAAGAAATTAGGGCAAAAGTTTCCTAGGTTTATCCTTAGTGAAAACAAATGACGATAGAATTCAAGCACTTAGAAACCTCTAAGGATATGATCCCTAGGGAAAGCAAGAGTGCTTAAATTCATCAAAGGTATTTGTTTCCTCCAAGGTGTTTGAAATTTGAGGCTCATGTGAATGAATGTTTTCAAATGTTTTGATCAATAAAATGTGTCTTGTGTTCCACAGCACTCACTTATTGGGGTCAGCCAAGCATTAGTACCCATGAATCTCCCATGGCATACTTTCCATTTCCACAACAAGACCGCATGTTACGTGGGGCGGCTTCAAAGGACATGACCTCTTGCACCAACAAGATAGATAAGGTTTTGGCCAATTTCTAAACAAGGGGTTCTAATTCGGGCATTCCGTTCGTGGGGGATTATCCAACGTCAGCGAGAGTCCATTGCTTTCCATCTCGTCGGAATAATCCTCGTGATATTGGCCTTTGTTCTAATATCCACACTTATATCCCGAGTGGAAGTCACTTGGCTTTAGCGTGTTCCTGGTTGGGTCGTTCCCTTGGGTGATTACTTTTTCCCACAAGGCAGGCCCTCTAAGATAAACAATAGCAGGCTAACATATCCTATCGTTCACACAACCCTCATTGAAAAACAAAGGGGAGAACCTCCGCAATATATCGTGCTCACACTCACATGTTTTGTTCAATTTTAAATGCCCAAATTGAAGTGTGGAGGTAATCTTTTATGCAACTTAGGGTCACCAAAAAGACTTTTGATTCTCAAGATCGCCGTGAAGCACGAGAGAAGCGCATACGCCTTTTTAAATGACACTACTTTGCAAAAAAGTTTACAAAACACAAAGTACACATGTTCAATTTTAAATTCCTCAAAGCAATTATGAGTTCGTTTTAAAAGCACCAATTGAAATGTGAAGTTGCCTTGTTCAATTTTAATCCCAAATTGAAATCTAGTAAGTGTCTAAGGTTCAATTTTAACCAACTTTGAAAAGATCAAGCCATTGATTGATTTTAAGCCCAAATTGAAAGGTGAGTTAGCTAAAAACAGAAAAAAAGGGTAGTAAATGGAAGCTCCAAGATTTTCAAAACAAGCATTGAAAAATGCTTTTCAAGTTTTGTTTAAAAAAATCTCTAACTCCACTCCATTCGCTTTCGTTTTCGCTTGATTCCAATGTTGATGTCACCCTTTAACACCTTGCTTTCAACTTTGATGTCAACACCTTTAACACCTTGATTTCAACCTATTACAACACCAAGTTATTAGAATTCAGATTAATTTCAAGAAATCAAGATAACTAATAGTTGATAGTCATAAATAAATATGAAACATAAGCTATGCCCCAAATAGATAATAGTTGATGTAAATGGCCTTCGTGTTGATTCTTGCATCCATTCTACCAAAATATAGGATTAGTGATAGAAAAATGAAACTTTCACAATGATATTATAACATAAATAATTTCCACACTCAAAGGCACTTTTCTGTTTTATTTTAATTTGATATCATTTGCTACAGAGTCCATAGAAATACTTAACAAAAGTCTCTTTAATTCACTATGAATAAAAAAAAAATCAGTTATGTGGCAACACCAATCAGAAACTCTTAAATGGCCTGCATGACACCAAACGGATTTGTCTTAGGCCCAAACTAATAAATTCCAAATAGTATACAAGCTAAAAAAGAGTAGCAACTTCCTCGTTAGCTAGACATAAATGACACCACTAACTTTTTAATAGTCTAATGCAGTGATATTAATGTAGTGACAATAATTCCAAGGAGCCATTAGCTCGACAAAGACTCTAATGTTTTATATCGTGTAATGTGAAGTACAACTAATACCATGAACTTTCAACTATAAGCCAGAAGCTAAATCACCACAACAAGCATAGTAGAAAGGATCAGCCCACTTACAACTGCAAGGATGACAATATACTCCTTATGACAGGGTCTGAGTTCAAATTTATTTCTTTCGCTTAGCATGCAAACAAAGTCATGGAAATTTTTGCATCTATCATCAACTAGTGGAACTTTCCAATTGGTCACTAATGCGCAAAACTCAGTAAGGTTTGTCTTGAGATAGGAAGAGTTTGAACAATTGAGGGGGGATGGAGGCCCAGGAAAAATAGAGTTAGTCCAAAGTGATTGATCACTCCATTGCCAACTAAAACCCTTTTCAGAATTAAAGGCACGACCTCCAACCCAACACCTAGCACTAATATTTTTACAAAGAGCTTGCACATGCTGAAGTTCCTAGACAGATGTCAATGCAGCCAGATGGCCACCGTAATTCTGACAGAGCTTCTGAGTCATCCCATGAACTCACATTTAATATGAGAAGAAAGCATGTTCTTATGCTTGGCGCACTATTCCATCCTTCTGGGCACAATCGAGAGTGAACCTCCACAAGTCCAAAAAAAAATGCAGAGTGCAAGTAATTGGGGGGGCTTTAATAAAAACGTCTGGCCAGATGACCACCAATTTATAAAAAACAAAAATCTTGTCAAGGATTGGCCTGTCTAGGCTGGTAGTGATGGGTAGAACCTAGTGTTGAACATAGGTTGGTGTTCCTGTAGACTAGATGATACACACCCTCTCAAACTTTATGGAGCCCAATGAATGAATGGTACGAGAACATGAAGCGCCCTGTTTAGCATGCATGGTAGAGGGGCTACTCTACCTAGAAATAGATGTTTCTAATCATAAGGAAGGGACATGGAAGAGGCCATCGCTTGTGCCTCATGACAGCCATGTAGCCTAGGAATTCATTCATGGCATGGCCATCAAGTATGTTGTGCAGATCAATGATGGTCTGGAAAGCTGGCTCTTACAAAACTCTAAAGGTGGTCTACAACGACATCAAGAATGCATGTTTATTTATTTATTTTATCTCTAAATACTTATTTCTCCATGACTTTTATCGAAACCCAAAGCATTTTTAATATTACCAGCAAGTTGTGGAAAAAATACAGTAATGGAAGGTGCAACGTTGATTAGATTGACAATAAATCTTAGCGACAACAAAAGCAGGATGATTTGACCGATGACATAAATGATATCGAATTGGGACGAGACTTTGATCCAAATTGTCCTGAATGTAGATATGTACCAAACAGATTTAAATGCTAAAATCTCAAAAAGAAAAGATTGCACAGGAGATCGATTTAAATACTCAAGTAAAATATTAGAGACTTTTTGTAGTAACCGTTTCCCAAAAAGAATCATGCACAAGCTAAAGATCTCTGAGGCGCCTTTGATCAATGTCCTTTTCTCACATCTTCTGTAACCAAGTCAATGACATTTCTATAACACAGTCTGTATATCAAGAGATGGTAGGATCGAGGGTGAGCCACTTTATGTCAAATTCATTAATGTATTAAAATGTCTTGTAAGCACTACGAAATAAGCATATAAACATACTGAAACAAGAACTCTTATTGGATTCCTTAATGTATAAGCAGTGATTATATTAGATTCATATAAGCATACTGAAACAAGAAACGTTTTCATTACCCTTGATGCATATCCAATAGCTTCTAAGATCTTTGGTTTAGCCACCGACAAACTGGTCTTTAGGAAAAAAGAATTAGTGCCTTTATTTCTAGATTCACAGAAGAAATACATATACGCCTTGAGCCATATATATATTATGCCATTCATAGGTTGACCGAGATTGCCAATGGATTGATTATCAGAAGAAATAATAGAGGCAACATCCAGTGAGGAAGAAAAAAGAAGAAGACTTTATAGCAAGTATTCAGCAGATATGAGTCACTTTAAATGCTAATCACCTTTTGGCATACATTGCAGCAACATGAGTAAAGAGCAATATTTAAAATGTTCTAAGCACACTCTTATATTCAGTAACTTGCATGCAATCCTCAGAACAGACATTTATGAGCATATGTGAAACTATTAGTATCTAGATTCTAATATGACAAGAAAAATAGAAACAACTCAGCTTCCTAACATAGTCAACCAGTGTAGTGTTATAGTGTGAGTCCAGCCCTCCTTCTAGCACCATTTGTGGGATGGTGAAATCTTACACATGAATTGTATAGATTCAGCCATCCTCATAGGATAAAATATGTCATTAACTCTAAATAATAATGATAACTAAGATAAAATATGCAATATAGAGCAAATGAAATACAACCTATCCTATGGTGGATTGGTGCCCTCCATGAAAATGTGAGAGAGCCCTTTCCCAATCCCTTTCCAAGCCAATAGACAATGAGTTGCTATGAGCTCAAGTTGCCTATAGTGTAGATGCATTCAAAAATGTGTGTGTAGAATGAGAGAAGATGCATTGCTTTTATAGAAGAAGTTGAGAGAAGAGAGGCCAAGTTTAGCCAATGTGGGACTAAATCCCATTCAATAGAATAGAGACACTTGGCATAATGGGATTGGTCAAAGCTTGTGCAAGTTTTGGCCAATGTGCCCATTCAAATTTGAAAAATGTCAATAAATGCATGTTGTTGAGGGTTTTGGGGGGAATTATCTTTGTCCAAAAAAGTCAAAGATGAGAGTTATTGAGAGAAAATAAGCTTTTTAATAAATCAATTAAATTGATTTATTGGTGCAAGTGGGTGGGTTAGTTAGGAGTTTAGATTTGACTCTAGTTGAGTCAAAAGCTAGAGAATGATAATCATGATTAGAAGTTAATTAATTTAGATTAATTAACTTAGGGGATTTTAGGGATTTGATATTTGATCAGTTTGATTTATTAAATCAAATAAGAAGAACCTTAGGAACTTAATTAAATAATTTGATTTATTTAATTAAGCTTGATGAACCTTAGGATTAAATCAATAAATTACTTTAATTGATTAGTAGAAGAAATGAATGCATGATGTTAGTTACAGTGGAATGCATAATGTTATTTTTGGATGTCTACAGGTAGTATTCAAACCATAAATGCATCTCCAATTATCAAGTGAATACCTTTTAGGTGGTTGTCTATGCCTTATAGACCTACGAACAAGTTGAGTTGTAGGTTCTTCCTCCTCTTCTAAAGATCTAGAGCTAGATGAGCTCTCCTCAACTTCTTGTCATTCCTTGGGCCTCAACTAAACTTTCTCAAGTGTAGAAGGATATTGAATCACATCTTCCTCTTTACTTTTTTCTGGATGAAATGTAATAGAAGAAGGCTTAGTTTCTATAAAAATAACACTTCTATTGTGTATTACCTTTTGTGCAACAAGATCACAAAGCTTGTATCCTTTCACACCATAACTATATCCAATGAGGATACATTTCACAACCTTGTTCTCCAACTTGTTCACTTCTCCTTTAGCACATGTGCATATGGTTCGCAACCAAAAATCTAAGATTTCTTAATGAAGGCTTTCAACCCGACCATACCTCTATAGTTGTCTTATCAATAAGAGTTGATATAGGACACCTATTAATCAAGTAATAGGAAATGAAAATAGCTTCAAACCAAAACCTTTGTTCTAATCCAACACCACTCAACATACTCCTAGCCTTCTCCATCAATGTCTTGTTCATTTTTTCTAGAACTCCATTTTTTTGGGGAGAATATGGAGTTGTTGGCTATCTCGGAATACCAAAATCTTTATAGAATCTATCAAAATCATTAGAGAAAAAATTATCACCATTATCAGTCCTCAAAAAAATTATTTTCTTTCTAATCTACAACTCAACCATTTCTTTAAATTCTTTAAATCGACAAAAAACTTCATATTTACTTTTTAAAAAATATGCGCATGTCCTTCTACTATAATCATCAATAAATGAAACATAATATGTGGATTTACCAATTTAAGGAACATCTATAGGACCAAATATGCCAGAATGAATAGGATCCAATTCACCACAAGATTTATGAGAACTCGAGTAAGACTAAATTATGCGGTTTTTTTTTCAATAAATGCAATGCTCACAGAATCCGAATTCAATATTACAATCTGACAAACTTTCAACAAGATTTTTTTTTTTCAAGGTCCTTAGACCCTTTTCTAAAAACTTGATTTTAACTTTACCACAACCAACAATATCTAAATGAGAATCATCACCCAAGTACACCTTACCTCCATCAAATTCTTCATATTCAAAAAACCAATCTTGATTAAAGGTGATATGAAAAGATGCACCTAAGACAATTAACCATTCATCATTACCTACACGAGTTGTCTAATCTAAAATGAATGCCTCACCAGGGTATGTGCACGATTATCATGGAAAAAATAGGCCCTTAAGTGGCAATAAAATTCAAAAAATTAGAGTTAGGCAACTTGACGTAAAAATTTGAATAATTTATTTATATTATTTCAAAAATATGTAACAATAGAATCTGTAGAAAATTGAATGAAGTTTCTAAACTACTAGGTTTATTTTTTATTTTTTAAAATCTATTTGGTGAAATTTTGAAATTTTAATGTAGCAGTACTTAAATTTCAAGGAAAAAATAAGAAGTAGGTGTCTGTCTAACCACCCTAACCACAATAAAATGATAATATTTTTTTATAATATTTTAGATATAAGTAGGGGACTTGTGGCTAGATGTGAAGCATATCTTTTTGTA
Source organism: Sequoiadendron giganteum (assembly GCA_007115665.2). Taxonomy (NCBI): domain Eukaryota; kingdom Viridiplantae; phylum Streptophyta; class Pinopsida; order Cupressales; family Cupressaceae; genus Sequoiadendron; species Sequoiadendron giganteum. Next base: position 120,800,979 of record CM021101.1, on the reverse strand, counting down.
ATTTTTTTCCAAGTAAATAATTAATTATGATTTTTTTATTACAAATTTTTAAAAATATAAAAACTTGTATGTCCAACCACCTTAACTTGGTCAAAACTTCATGAAATTCAATTTTATTTTTTTAATAATATAGTATATGAATCATAGAATGTGATGCATATTTTGGATTTAAAAAATGTGATACTGTTTGAAAGTTATAGATGTTTTTCAATCAGCCTATCAATCAGGAATTTAGTCGTAATTCAAATAGAAAATGAATAATAATAATTTATTAAATTCAAAGTAAAGCATAATTTATATTGGTGGAAAGATGAGAATATATTTTAAAAACCCTTTTTGTTTCATCAATTTTGGGTAAAAAAAATGTCATCAGCCACATGGGTCATCATATCACTTAGATATCGCCACTTTTTGGCCCATCATGATCCTGCACATACCCACCATCTTCCTTCTCCGAATTAGAATCAGAATCAAATTTCTTCTTTTCTTCTTTGCATTCCTTACAAACATGTCCAAGCTTATTGTAGTTCCAGCATATAACTTTGGACTTCCCAGGAGATTTAGATCTCCCCTTGGACTTGGATTTGTCATGCTTCTCATTCTTCTTTCCTTTTTCCCTAGGTCTTCTATGAACATTTAGGGCATCCTTGGTAGTGATGGATACCTTCCTCCTCATCTTTTCAGAAAGAAAAGAACCTGGACCACATCTTCAGTCTTCAATATAAAAGAAGTAACCCAATAGCCATAACAAGATAATCCCACGAATCAGGAAAGGAACAAAGCAAGATCTGACATTTCTCCTCCTCATCCATTTTGACACCAACTAATGCCAATTGACCCACCAACATATTGAATTCTTATAGGTTGTATGTGATTCATTCACCCTCTTCCATTCTCAAGGAATACATCTTACCAAGATTCTTCCATAGTTTATGTGTAAAGGTCTATTCATGGACATTAAATAAAAATCATTTTTCCAAGCATAATCTAATTAGACCCTTAGCTTTACAATCCATAACATCATATTGAGAAGCTTGAGTAGGATCTACAAACCTTGAAACATTCTCATCAATAGCATGCCATAGATCTTGATCTATAAATAGATCCTCCATCTTTAGTTTCTGGATCTCAAAATTATTTCTAGAAAATTTCTCCACCTTTATTCTCCCTTATGAACTTTCCATAAGAAAATTCCTGTGACAATATCATAAATTGTCTTCTACACAAGCTCCCACTCAAATCTGGATTAGTTCAAAAAACCCAACAACCCACAACTGAAACTAAAGGTGATTGAGCTCTTATACCACTTTTAAGGAAGCTAAGGTAGTAGAACAACTTCCTACACTAACCTTGAGAGGATAATAATGCAAAACTTTTACAGATCTTTAACAATTACAAAAATTTAAATAAAAATAAACACAAATATCATGCATACCACAACATAATGATTTCTGTGGGGAAAACCCTTTCGGGAGAAAAACTGCACACTCCAAAATTTTCCCAATATATTATTCAAAAATAAAAATATTACAATATAACTGCACAGCAAGCTTCTCATATGAGTATCATGACCAGAGATCAAGAGACAACCTGACTACTATCAGACTCTCATAATACACACTTGTCTATATACATCCCACCTGCTTATAACAATCCTTTTGGAACCTTATAGAATTAGGTTTTTACAAGGTCATTTTTTATTTGACGTGTTAACAAAAAAACCTTAACGTGTCAGCAAAAAAAACCATTGACGTGTCAGTGGGAAAAATTCTTCACGTGTTAGTGAGAGAAGACCTTGAAATGTCAGCAAAAAAAAAAAATGGGTCATTGCCCCGAACCCCATGTCTTGTTAAGAGTCTACAATATTTGCATGATCAGTCGCCACATACCAGCATACATCCTACCAATAAATTGTATATAATTGCAAGGTTGAGACACATTTTCCCAACACCTAAAAACAACATTTTAATCATTTCAAAGTTTATTCGAAGCTCTTTCAAGTTTTTCAGGTGCACTTCTATGTTTTCTTGGGTTTTTTTCAAATTTATACTCTTTTCTAGGTCATTTAGTGAATTTTTGCATTGCATTAGATTTTAGCATTAGGTCTTGCATTCCATTAGTCTTTCTAATCCCTAGTTTAGTAGTGAAACCCCCTTTAGTCATTAATCAAACCTTAGGAAATCCCTATTGCAAATCTCTTTACCCTTTACATCATAGGATTGAGATCTCTAAGGTTTCCTTGAGTGAAACTTGAGTGAAATGGGAGGAGCCCTATCTCTTCAAGGATAGAATCCATTTCTCTCTCTTCCCATTTCCATTGTTTCATCCTTATTCTTCTATATTCAAGCCTCTATGTATAATCCTCACCATGCCAAGATCAATCTCCAATTTGTGCCAAAGATGTATTATATGCTAACAAAATAACTGAAAAAAATGAAAAATTTGAGCCTCCAAATGAGCCAGCATGGCTTTGATACCATGTTAGTGTTATGGACCAAATTGGACAAATTGAAGCACCAAATTCTATGAAGAAATCAATTGAAACAAAGTGGAACCAATAAGTGATGAATTTGATATAGATTTACAATGAAAAATAAGACTTCATATAATGCAAAGAGTTCGATACTCAAAATAATTCAACTCATACATGCAACCAGAGGTAGCAAATTTGTTCTACGTAAATGGGAAGAGAATGTGCCACACACCTTGGAAGAGTTTTATCAAACTCTCAAAGTTGCTAATGAAGCTATATAAGATGACTTAACTATGTAAGTATAAATAATTACATAATAAAATAAAATAACTACTAAAATAATTACTACATTAATAATAATTAAATTATAAATGTACTCATTATATCATATATCAATAACTATATTAAAAAATATTCTTTCTTCACATTTTCATGATCATTCTCTAATAAATAGCCATTAACTCCTATATATACCTAATTTTTTTTGGATACCACCCAAGCTAACTTAGATGCTTAATTATAACCCCTAGGCTTACCTAAATACCTTTTTAAGATTATAATAATGATTATGTAACTTATTTAAGATTTAAGGTAGCCAGAAACTGACTACTCCTAACCTAATACATACTATAGGGTTAGGAAAATAGCATGTTCATGATACCCTTCCTCTACAAACAAATAATCACCATCACTACAACATCCTTTGTATGATAGCATTATTGATATTTATTATCATGATCTACATTTTTATTATGATTTCTATCACTACACTATTCACAATCATCATTAGGATTTAGGATTGCTTTAAGCTATATCACCTTGCAAATATGAGTGAGGCATTTGAAAATCTAAGAACCAAGAAATATCATTTACACTTTTTATATCAATCCTCTTTAAGGAGTCTAGATTTTGTTTACTTTTTTTCACTTCAGACTATTGTGATACTAGTTTCTCATTATGTAAAGGCTGATTATAAGTCTAATTAAAAAACTTGTGTGACCTCTCATTTTTTTGAATGATTGTATCTCTCATTATTAAAAAAAAAAAAATTGTATAGTCACATTTTAACTTATCTCTTTACAAGCATGCATCAATTGATCAATGTGTCCTTAATAGATAGAGCATTATTACTTTATCCTTTTTCACTTGATATGATCCTAACCTTGATTTTTTTTCACTTTTGAAGATCTCTATTATTTGTCTTAATATTTCAATTGATTCTATATTCATCTCTCAACATATGGGGTTCTATATCTCTTAATAGGTATCCATTTTTACATTATAGGCATTGAAATACAAGACCCATTACATGGATTCATCTAGATTTTAGATATTAACATAGAAAAATTATGTTCAAATCTAATATAGATTCATTAGATCTATTTGTTATGTTGGTGAATTCATCTATTATGAACCTAAGATCATTTTTATCCCCATACTTATCCCTAATTTTTTTATTGAAGTATATGTATCTCTCAATATATACTATAATTACATAGACTTTTGTACCATTCTCTAGTTGCATCATCCAATGTTTGAATAAATAGATTCATCAAGACATCCTCAGCCTCAATTTCACAATCATCTATGAAGGTATTAAAATATCTAAGACGATCATCTCCAAAGACATTCTTATTTACTTGACATTTCATGAATTTAGACCTTACCTCTAGAGATACAAGATTTGGATAATAGAGTGTCTCAATGAAGTTTAATTCCTTGTACACTTCTAAACTTAAAGGAGGTCTATAAAGAGCATATATATTGTTGTTTCTATCTCCTCACCAGTTTCTTCTTCCATGGATAGGGTTTTCTTATCTTCTATGACCATGTTTGTCTATATTTATGATGGAATATAATCATATCTTAGTTCTTTTATACCCCTCTCATATTGTAATCTAGCCAAATCAACTCTTAAAATAACTAGCTCCTTAGTAAGGTCTACATTTTGTTCCCTATGTTCTAATCCTACTCCAGCCTACTATCATGGTTGCTCTATGCCTTTTTATCTTTATTTTACCCATAATTGTTAGAAACCTAATATTTCAAACCATATGGGTTCTCTCTAAACAAAAATGGATTCTATTTTTACCTACAAGTCTAATTGATACTCTAGAAAAATGCAATAATTTGTTTTCATATTTTAGCTACAAGGGTCTTATTAAGATGAGTTTGGTGGTCATGCACCAAAATGGATTATTATTTTCACATACACTAGAATGGGTACCCTCTATAATCCTTGATATATTTTTATTTAAAATCTCTTACAACATCATTATCCTAATAAAATACATTATGCAAGATTACAATAGACTTAATTGTAAATGTAATCAAATCTTTGTCAAATAGGATCCTAAAAGTTGGAGAACAATAAGGTCTGAAATTATGTGTGACACATTCTAAGTCAAAAGTCAATTTCTAGATTTCTTCTTCTTATGTCGAATGGACTGATTGCAGAACATTAATAAATTTTGATGTCTGCATATAAATGTGGGAACTATGTTTAATACCTTTAGAGACTTGCCTCTAAGGGATGCATCTCTTGAGAGGACATGTCTCCACACGTGGAGACACGTCCGCTCAAGGGACATGTCCCTTTGGGCGTGCGGGTCTCATAGATAGCCGACTAACACTCGACTTAACTATCTTAATACATACATCCTCAAATGCATGGCGGATAAGGACTATAAGAGTTTCGATTTTATTCAAGCATTTATTTATTTCGAATTTAAGCAAACTCAGAAATTCAATTTACTTATTTTATTAATCTAGAAATATGTCAAATATCAATCATATATAAATCATGATAATGCTATACAGCAATCATTATTTATATTCTGACCGAAGCTATATTTCATTAACACTCCCTCTTAGCTAGGGAAGATAATTCAAATCAAATAAGTAGAGATATCACCTCAACACGTGATATCTAAGATATGGTATGATTTCTCAGTATTGTCAAGTCACATGACATTCTTCATAACACATCTTTATTATGCAATACTCCCTCTTTAACTAGGGAGAATAACTTCCATCAAGTAAACGTGATATCACCTAACTCGTGATATCAAAAGATATGGTATGCTTCTGAAAGTGTCAAGTCACATGACATTCTCCATAACACATCTTCATTCTGCAATACTCCCTCATTAACTAGGGAGGATAACTTCCATCAAGTAAATGTGATATCACCTAATTTGTGATATCAGAAGATATGGTATGCTTCTGAAACTGTCAAGTCACATGACATTCTCCATAACACATCTTCATTATGGTATGTGCACTGACATCAAGTCACAAGATGTCTACCATAATTCATGGCATATCCATGGATATAAATATCCACCATGATTATCTCTTAAGGATCACAATGATCTATAGATGATATCAACTCCCATGATATCAATCAAAGTGTCCAAGAGATACTATCATGACATGTCCACAGATATCAAGTCACATGATATCTATCATGATAGTTTATCATTGTAGAGTCGTCACTTTACAATGTCAAATACAAGTGTTCATTATTAGAAAGATCATCACCTTTCAATAATGTACACAAGGGGAGCGGGCCCATAAGGTCATGGAATCACACACATGACAAAAGAGTTTACACATTAAACATCTTTATATATATTAGTACAACTTATATACAATTTGAATTTCAACATAATATCAAATTACATTTCAACCATACCAGTTTCTTCCTGAAGTGTTCTACCTTGATTCGGGAGAGAAATGTGGTGAGAATGTCTATTGTTTGATCATTTATACTAACATACTCCAACTGGATCACATTCCTTTCTATCGAGCTTTGTGCTACAAAAAAAAAAAAAAACTATTTTCTACAGATCCAAGAGATCATAGCCGATCCTAAACTGAAGCAACATCCTGATGTTCTTTTTCGATCGGTTACATTCCTAGCCCAATCTAAATCAGAGTATCCAGGGTGATCTAGTTGGTCATTTATGTAAAGAAGACCATATCCAATAGTGCCTAGAAGATGAATATATGTTTTACAACCATAAGGTGAATTTCCTTTGGCTCACACTTGAACTGGTTTAGAGCATTCACTGGTACCTTCCATTTGTAGCAGGAGTGCTTTATCAGCTGAGCTACTGGCCTCTTGTGACTAGCTCATCATTAGTCCGAGTGTGGCTTATATCCAACACCCCCCCTTTAAGCCACACTATGGGTGTTGGGGGCTCATGAAGTTAGATCCAGGGACCTGTCGTGATGGAGTCTCTCAACATGATGCCTCATCTCAGTCTCAGAGATGAACAAGGGCTTTCACCTCATATCTCTCTATCTCATAAAATTATGCATTACAACAAGTGATGATGTGACTCCCTCTGAAATTCTATGTACATGTATTAGCCTCCTGACCTCCTCATCCAAAATCGCCAACAATACTTGCTTTAGAGAAATGGATTCCAATGCACACCTCTATAGAGATTTAGGGTTGTCCTCTTCAACCTCATCCTAGAACACTCTGTATGGAACAGGTTTGCGGAGCTACCAATGTTGAATCTAGGTTGGCTGACTTGAGCAATTCTTATCTCAACTGCTAAAGAGGATCTTAGCATCAGGCCTTGCATCTTCTTTTCCGTGAGTCACAGAACTCCCTCTTGATCATTTCTTTGGTCGGCATGACTTCCTTACAAGATGCCTCAAGCTTTTTTGATCACTAAGCAATCTCTCATCACCTTCTTGTTCCTAGATATGTCCAAGAAGCATTTTAGAGAGAGATTACTAACAGTTTATAACTATCCAAGGAAATATTAAGACTAGAATCATACAAGGTTTACTATCTCAAGTTATAGCATGAATGCATAAGAATTTATGAACAATATTAAAACATGAATCAATTTTTAAGAGAAATATATCAAAAGATCAGAATGAAGGGATAAGGGAGCTTATCTTTAAATTCTGATATAACTCTTTCTTCCATCTTTTACTCCTCTCGAGAGTGCTTAACTTAGCACAACAAAAGACAATTTGAACACTATAGATTTCTTGAATGCTTTATGCAGTTTAGCATGAAAAACCTACCCTCTCCAAGAGTCAAGGCTCTATCACAGTTTATGCATTAGAGAATGATATCGATGTGACCAACTTATCACCATCAAAATTGCAGTTCTCCTTTTATTTCAAAGTCACACTCAGAAATCTTCACAACTAGCATAAAAATGACCTCTTTAATTGATGGTACACCATAAAGCTGGATCAATGGTAGTGTTCCATCTTGGCCACCTTCAGTGATGCCATGATTTACACCTAACAAGAAACCACTTCTCGGAGTTTGTAGTGATCCACAGATCATCTCCAAACATAGGTGGGAAATATCTCCAAATAACCAAGGCACCAAAGCTTCCCAAATTTATATGGTGAAATCAATACTGAATAGATATTCTCTCTTTATCTGGTCTGATGATCATCATTTTAATTAGAGGCAAATCCCCCTTCTCTGGATTGCCAAAAAAGATGTAGGAGGAATGTGAAAACAACCTTTCCTTCAATAGAGGTTTCTCATAGCCTTTTCTCCACTAAACATATGCTAAGATTTGATGAATTATCCTTCTGACAGTAGGGAGAAGCGATATCCTTAATATTTGAATCTGGTCAAAAGACCATTCAAATCTTATTCTAACTTTTTTCCTCAGAGACTACACTAAGAAAATATGATCATGACCTATAGCTTCGTAAACATGTTGGCACCTCCTACAAGCAATTCCAGGAATATAATGTCTCGATGATGTCTTCCGCACAACTTGATATCGGCAGGGAGGAATATATAATTATCCAACGGCGATATAAAATTGATGAAGGCCACCACCCATCAGATGGAGTAAAAGCACTAGTAGTTTAGTTGAAATCAAAGGCTCGATTAACAATATTGGCCCGAACATCATAACTAAATCAAACATGATGAAATACAGGAACCCATGATGAAACCAATATTTGAAATGTGCGACAACTTTGAATGCCACGAACATGCTTATGGATGTTCTTCAAGTTTAATAGCAGTCGCTATATGATATATTCCCCGAACCCACAAGTTCTTACTAAAGAAAATTTCGCTAAACTTGCTTTAGCAAATAAATCACTGCCGGTGCCAACATGTGCGACCAAGGTGGTACATGAATAACAGGGATCCGTGTCACCAAATTTATCATTCAGTCAAGTGTGAAGATGTCTACAGTGGTAAGCAATATCCGTTCCCATATTAACTTCTAGTGCCACCCGACCTTTCAACCCTTCAGGTGATTCTCCAATAAAAGATTTCAAGGATATGACTCTTCTGTAGTCACAAATTCCTAAGGCATTATGTTCTTAGAAATCCAAATGTAGGAACCAATTATTATTCACTTCTTTTATGATGATCTACAATCCTTTGAATACCCAAGATAATTCTAAGTATCCAGAATCTCCAAGTCACAACACCACTCATAGGTCTGACAAGAGGCATCGATACGGTGAGGACGCGATCTAGAGCAAACTGATTTTAGATTTGATTTGGATTCACACAACTTGGCTCTGATACCATGTAAATGTAATCAAATCTTTGTCAAATAGGATTTTGAAATTTGGAGAACAATAAGGTTTGAAATTTTGTGTGACAGATTCTAAGTCAAAAGTTAATTTCTTGATTTCTTCTTCTTATGTCGAATGGACTGATTGCAGAACATTAATATATTTCGATGTTTGCATATCAATGTGGGAACTATGTTTAATACCTTTAGAGACTTGCCTCTAAGGGATGTGTCTCTTGAGAGGACGTGTCTCCACATGTGGAGACATCTCCGCTCAAGAGACGTGTCCCTTTGGGCGTGCGGGTCTCATAGACAGCCAACTAACACTCGGCTTAACTATCTTAATAAATACATCCTCAAATGCATGGCGGATAAGGATTATAAGAGTTCTGATTTTATTTAAGCATTTATTTATTTCGAATTTAAGCAAACTCAGAAATTTGATTTACTTATTTTATTAATCTAGAAATATGTCAAATATCGATCATATATAAATCATGATAATGGTATACAGCAATCATTATTTATATTCTAACCGAAGCTATATTTCATTAACATTAATAAATATTCTTAACAATGGAAAATGCATAATACTTGGTTAAATGAAACTATAAATAAATAAACCATTATTATAATTTTTATTTTATATTTTGATGAGTGAAAATGGTTGGCTTTGAAGGTTGACTAGTGTCAAATCCTATAATAGAGTCAAATCTAAATAACATCCTAACAACAAATCAAACCCTAACTCATAAATGAGTTTACTAAACTTGTCTCTATCTTGAAAAAATAAAACCCTTCAATGAACCTTCTATCTTAAATTAGTTTTAGAATTTCACATGGTAACCTTGAAATATTTTTTTATTTGACATAATACTACATGAAATTTTTATAACACTTCTTAAATGTAAAATAACTTTATTTAACATAGAAAAAGATGAAGGATTACTTCAATTCCCTAGCACTTTTAAATAATAAAGGGGATAAATTACATTTGAAGGAAAAAAATAGCACCTTCAATTGATTGTTTGATAAATATTTGTACATTACCATTATCCATTTGAATTTAGATGTAGTAAAAAAGTAATTAATTTTGTTTACATATGTTACAATAAAATTTTGAGATAAATCCAGATGTGATTTTTCCCTTGTGATTCAAACAAATTGTCTCCTTACATTTAATATGAAATGCTCTTATATAGATATAGAACAAGGTCATGAAAAATGTGACTAGATAACTTGCATCCTTTAGCCTCCAAAATACCATCCCAAGGTTGAAGATCTTTTTTATAGTTATAGAAAACTTATCACATATATATAATTAGATTTCCCAATAATAACATCCAAATCTATATCTACAAAGAAAACACTATGACACTCACTACAAAATCATCCAAAAAATATGGAAGGACAATTCCTATGAGAAAAAATTACTTAGAAGCTACAATAACTATGACATAGCCATGATATAACTGCCATAACTTATGTTTTTTCTATTGCACACTTGGCTTTGGATACATCATCTAATGTATTTGTTGTTCATCTTTTCAATTATTTAAAAGGGCAATATCTCCCTTCTTATCAAAATATTTCAATTCCAACTTCAGATTCTTCTTGGACAATTGTGCATAGAAAAAAGAAACCTATTTCTATGAAGGGCACAGTTTCATTTAATATGCCCTCAGAGGCTTTATTTTTGAGTTCTAGCTCTGTTGCTTGAACATGTTCTCTTAAGTTGTTGTTTCTACTATGTTTGTTGGTGGCTTCTTCCTTGATACTAGTCTATTTTTATTGAGGTTCTTGTCATGTTGTTTCTGACTGGTTTGTTGTGTTCAACCAGTCTATTTTTTCGGGTTGTTTTGCTTTATTTTTTACTTTGTATGGGATTAGGGCCCTTTTCTACTTCTAACCAAAAACATGGCCATCGCATCCAAATATATCAAATCCAAGCCTTTCTAGGTTTAACAAATTATTTTGAGATATTTTCTATTATGTGTAAGACTAAATAAGATGAAAAATTAAACCCTAATCACTTACAACCGCTTGTTGGTAAAAACTACCCAAACCATGTGCTACAAACATGAGCTAAAATATTCTTAAATAATGAACAATAAATGTGAGATGAAGGATTACTTGAATTACCTAACATTATTAAATAATAAAGGGGATAAATAACATTTTAGGGGAAAAAATAGCACCTTATATTGACTTTTTGATCAATGTTTTCATTATCATTATCCAAATTTAGATGTAGTAAAAACATAAATTGCATTTGTTTACATAGGTTAGAATACAATTTTGAGATCAATCTAGATGTTGTTTTTCCCTTTTGATGCAGACAAATTAACTCTCTACATTGAATATTAAATTCCCTTACATAGATCTAGAACAAGATCATGAAAAATATGACTACACAACTTGTATACTTTAGCCTCAAAAATACCATCCCAAGGTTGAAGATCATTTCTATAGTTATAGAAAACTTATCCCATAGATATACAATTAGATTTCCCAAAAATAGCATCAAAATATATCTCTATAAAGTTTAAAAAAAACTATGACACTCACTACACAATCATCCAAAGAAACATGGAAGAACAATTCCTATGAGAAAAATTAGTTACAATAACTACAACATAGCCATGAGATCCAAATTTATCAAATCAAATCCTTTCTAGGTTTAAAAAATTATTTTGAGAAATTTTCTATTAGGTGCAAGACCAAAGAAGACAAAAAAATTAAACCCTAATCACTTACAACCACTTGTTGGTAAAAACTACTCAAATCATGTGCTAAAAACATGCTAAAATATTCTTAAATTAATGAGAAATATTTAGAATCTTTAAACATTCAAGTAAAGGAGGAATTAATGAAAAGAACATGTGGTTAGGCTATTGAAATTTAAATTTGGTCTATAAATCATGCTAAAATAGGATGTTGAAGGGGGAAGTTTAAAGGAAAAACCCTAAAAAGGAAAAGGCTATTGGGATGTTAGGGTTAGGCTATCAAGATGAATTTATGGTAGGTACTAATGAATGAAATGGTTAAAAGTATAACTACAAATACCTCTAAAAATTTTGTGGTATGAATGATGATATTAATATGATTTCATGATGATTTTAGTAAGGAAACCTATAAAATGGGTGACACCAACAATGTACAAAGATGACATTAGCATGATGTCAACAAGGATAGACTAGCCCAAAACTCTATTTTAGGGTGACATCAACATGATGTCACCATCAAGGGCTCAAATTTGAATGAAAAAGGATATACATGCAAGACAAGCTACATATATTCAAAATACATAAGCAATTATTTCATACTAGTAGAGGATTGAGAAAGAAAAGCATAAAGGTGGTGATAATCAAGGATTGAAATCTTTGAAGGAAAAACAGTAAAATTATTTAAGGAAAATGAGAGGACATAAAAGTTGCGAGAGAACAATGGAGATCACATGATGGTTGAGGTATGCCCATGGCCTCAACACTAATAGAAATAGAAATATTTTTTATGCAAAAGACTAGGGTTTCAAGGTTGAAAAAGGAATTAGATGACGGGATGCCCAAGTTCAAAATCTTGGTAAAATGTACTTGACTTCAACAAACTATTGGGGGTTGGAGGTAGGGTGTACAATAGGACTGATACGAATCAAGGAAATCTAACACTCTAACAACATAAAAACTAGATGACATCAAAAAAATTAAGATTCTGATTGACTAGTATAACAATCACAACAAGTTTGAAAAATTGATAGAATTAATAGCTAGGAAAATTTTGAAGGGTTTTGACTTTATTGTCAAGATCAGGTTGATGTATATGCTACAAGGATGAGTCCTAGTAATGCAATAGACAAGGGGAAGAAGATATGGTGAGGATTGAATGCAAGTAAATAAACCTCCAAAGGTCCAAAACTCTAACAACCTGCAAAACCTATGGAAAATACCCTTATAATTCCATATTTTTTAAAAAGCAAAAGATTTTTAATAGACTTTGTAGCAAGAAGAGCATGTAGGGTAAACCATAGGACTAATTTTGACATAAGACAAAATTTCTTGTATTTTCTTAGATCTATTACCAAAGGTAAGTCAACACCAAACTACCACAATGCAAGAGCAAATAGAGTGAGGCTTGCAACAAATTATGGACACATTACCGGTCCCGATAACCTCCATGTAAATGGGTAATATATTGTAATAATAAAATAGTGATAATAAGCAAATAAAATCATTTGAGTTATGATTCTACATCTTCAAATCCAACCATATATAAATTAGATGTCTCTTGATTAGAAATTTTAGTGCTAATGCTAAAATTTCCCTGCCAACGGGCAGCCTGCTGGTGTGGACGGTAAAGGATTTCAAAGAGGATAATATGTTACCAGTCTGGATTGAATGGATGTGAACCCGCTAACTGGAAAATGTCCAATAACAAAAATATGAGCAGCAGTTGGTATACCAACACGGGTTTATTTTACATGGATTTAAATGACAAAGGGAAAAGATGGTGTGTTTAAGGGGCGCGTGCTTTACTTGGTTGCCACTCCAGATAGAAAGCCCCGCCTTATCTTTATAACAAACAAATTACACGAAGAGTACATGTGAATCAAGAAAAGTCAAGAAAATGAAATATGCACAACAAAAGCGAAATGACCTCACATCTGATTTCATCCTTGTATCCATATATACACACACAGAGAAACAGATTTTCACATGTCAAGTCAGAAACATTTTGGTTAACACTTATTTACCCTGTTTAAGTTGAAATCAGACTCTGAAAGCGGAAGTAGTGTATGATTCTGGCAATGCAGACATTTTATGGCCGCCTCCTGTTGCCACTTTTGGCATTGTTGTTCACTGTTCAATTTGTTTTAGGGAAACATACCGTGATTACACGGCAGTACAAATTCAACGTGGGTTATATGTTTCTATGAAATGAATTGAATGTTTTATTGTATAGCAAAGCATTAATTTATTTTACTCTATTTTTTGTTCTAAATATCTACAGATCCAAATGAAGAATGTGACTCGTCTTTGTAATACGAAAGCTATCGTGACTGTCAACGGACAATATCCAGGGCCTCTGATAGTTGCTCGAGAAGGAGATCGCGTGGTTATCAAAGTAACAAATTTTGTTAAAAACAATATCAGCATACATTGGTATCTCTTCTGCTCCTACAACTCAGTTATTTGCATAATAAATATAATATTATTTGCCGATGCTCCTCTCTCTCATAGTTTACTTTAGCGGGTGTACCTAATGAATTCCTATGAATTGCTCAGGCATGGAGTTCGGCAGCTTAGATCTGGGTGGACGGATGGTCCCGCTTATGTCACACAGTGTCCAATTCAAACCGGGCAAGTTACGTGTACAACTTTATTATCAAAAGACAGAGAGGAACACTGTGGTGGCATGCCCACATCTCATGGTTGCGAGCAACCGTGCATGGTGCCATTATCATCTATCCCAAAAAGAATGCTTCTTACCCATTCCCTCAGCCATACCAGGAAGTGCCTATTGTTTTTGGTATGCCTTTCAGTACCCGCTGATAATGCGTTGCCGTTGTACACTAATCTTAAATTTAAAAAGAAAATGCTGTCGTTGCGTTGCGAATTGCAGGGGAGTGGTGGAATGCAGACACTGAGGCTGTTATCAATCAAGCATTGCAAACTGGGGCGCAAGCTAATGTGTCAGATGCGTATACAATGAACGGACTCCCTGGACTTATGTATAACTGCTCTGCCAACGGTGAGGAAGGATTAATAAAAGGGATGAAACATAAACAGACTGGTCTTTATTTTCTCGTTTCTTAAATGTAACAAAGGTCTCCTATGTAATGCAGATACATTGAGGCTCGAAGTGATCCCTGGGAAAACTTACCTGCTTCGTCTAGTTAATGCTGCGCTTAATGATGAATTGTTTTTCGGTATCGCCAACCATACTTTGACTGTGGTAGAAGCGGATGCGGTGTATGTTAAGCCTTTTCAAACCAATGTTATTCTTATCACACCTGGCCAGACTACCAACGTCCTGTTGACAGCTAAATCTCAGCCACCCAATGCCACATTCCTCATGTATGCAAGCCCTTTCGCTACGGGAACAGCAGCTTTTGATAACTCAACCAGTGCTGGAATTTTGGAGTATGTTTCCAATATGACAGCAGTTAATTCGTCCTCATCCTCTCTTCCTATGATGAAACCAGTGCTTCCAGCCGCGAATGATACCTCCTTTGCTGCCAATTTTAGCCAAAAGCTGAGAAGCTTGGGCAATCCGAAATTTCCAGCAGCAGCTGTTCCTCAGAAGGTGGATAGACAGTTCCTATTCACTGTGGGGTTGGGGCTGAATCCGTGTCCCCAAGGACAAACATGTCAAGGCCCCAACAACACCAAATTTACAGCCTCCATTAACAACATATCCTTCACTCTTCCCACCACCGCTCTTCTTCAAGCATACTACTTTGGCCAGTCCAATGGAGTTTACAATACCACTTTCCCTGACAATCCACCATTTCCTTTCAACTACACGGGCACGCCTCCTAACAACACAAAAACCATCAACGACACCAGAGTCGAACTGCTTCCCTTTAACACTAGTGTACAGCTAGTTCTGCAGGACACCAGCATTGTGACCTTCGAGAGCCATCCTCTGCATCTGCACGGCTTCAACTTCTTCGTAGTGGGTCAAGGTGTGGGAAACTACAATTCAAGCAATGACCCCTCGAACTTTAATCTGGTGGATCCTCCAGGTTGGGTGGCTCTCAGATTCCTAGCTAATAATCCAGGCATTACTATCATCACTTTATGCTACCTTTAATCGTTCATTTAGTTTAACAATATTGTGCTTGCTTCACATAAATATTGTCCAACCGAATGCATGTAATTGCAGGAGTATGGTTTATGCATTGTCATCTCGAGCTGCATACCAGTTGGGGATTGAAGATGGCATGGATTGTTTTAAATGGAAATGGAGGCAGATCTCAATCTCTTCTTCCTCCGCCCAAAGATCTTCCCTCATGTTGATCGCTTAACCCATTCCTTCAAATTCACCATAACCCGTGTGCTTATTTTTCTAGTTCTCACTGCTACCAATTTTGTGCCTGTTCAACACAGCATCCGAAGAAGAAAGTGTCTGATTACTCTAACATGCAATATAAGAGGTATATCCTACAATAAGGGTAAATTTCGTATTGTTTGGAAATAAAACAGTTTTTAATTGACTTTTGTCCCTACTTGAATATAAACTAATAATTCACAAGAATTATGCAAAAGATAAATGAGGCTTCCACTAAAAAAACCTCAATAACATGACATGTGATGATTTTTATTATTGAAATTGGGATCTTAGACTACTAATAATTAAAAAGAAATATTAAATATTAAATGAACTAACAATCACAAGATACAGAAAATTTAAAAAATTACATAATACATACATGGGAAAAAATCTTGTGGCTAAAAAACTAAATAAAGCATCATTCTATTATAATAAACATTAAAAATATATATTCTATTGAAATATAGACCAATTATGGGGATAAATTCTCCTTATTTCAACATGGTCAATAATACCTCATGTGCGTATTCATAAAATTCGTTATTAATCTCCAAAATATCATTATCTTTTAATGAGAGATAACCCCTTAAATTAGTGTATATGTATTAATTGAGAAATAAAGTAGCATGAAACTAATCCAGATCCCCGACCAAAAATCTAATGGAAACACTAGTATTTAGTAATTCTATAAAGTGACATAAACCATCAACCTAACCAATGTTGAATCAACCAACTTAGGATTAAAAAAACCATCAACCCAATGTCTAAAAGGAGAAATACAAATGGGAATAAGGTATATTACATAGCATCAAACCACCACAAAGCCTTTTAATACTAAAATTACTTTTATTTTAGGTTTCAAGGGAAGCACCCTTACAAGGAGGGGATTCCACTACATCTTCAACAAACTAATCCCCAAGAAAAAATTCAAAGAAGGATCGAATGCTCTCAATTGGGATGGAATACTTAACACCTGCTTCAATTACCTTTTATTAAAAACTTAGTCCCCTCTTCATCACATGTGAATAATCTAAGAAATACTTAAAATATACCTTTCCTAATGAATGACATCTTAAATATTATAATTGAGGAGGAAACAAAAAATATATTTCAAATCAAGGAGACATTTAAACAAGATCCTTCTCTCATGCATGTCGTAGGTATAAAACTAATTTTTCTATACTAGATCAAAACTAACATATGCATCCCCGTCAATATCATTTTCCAACTCCTATATATGATGCACCAAATACCTAAGATCATAATCCTTAATTTCTCACTTCATGAATGGAAAAGAAATATTATGTATATCCTCACTAGATACTTTTATCTCCCTCTATTGGCCCCTTTTTTGTTTAACATAAGAATTTATAGCCTTGTCTACTAAAAATTGAGAGCTTCCACACCAAGGCCCTAAAGTAATTGCCATTTTACACCTAGAAAAGTAACCACCTAGAAAACCAAATGTAAAAAATGAAAGTATAACAAGCTTTAAGTATAATAATACCATTGATAGTTTATTATCTTAAAATAATCCAGCATTTGAAAGTACCAATCCCATCCCATTAGTAATTAATTATCCTTAAAATTATTACATAACCCACCCCATCCAAACAACCATTTATTGGGTATTTTTTTATTTATTTTTATTTTTATTAGATTTAGATTTTTATTTAGTATACTTTTCTAGAAAATGAAAAATTAATCTTAAGTGCCCTAGCTTATCTTGGTTAGGATATTTTACTATTGATAATTTTTTATAGGATTTTTGATGAATTATAGAATGATAAGAAGAATTGAGAAAGAAAATCTTTATTTCTTTAAAAAATCCTTTATTTTCTTGTTCGTTTAACATGAATTTTAATTGCTTATCTTTGGAATTGATGTTTGAAATTATATGTTCTTCTTCAATAATAAGAGGATATAATTTTAATAAATCAAGGAAATCTTTATTTGGATATTTAGTGTTTATGATGGAAATAAAATTCCTAAATCATTCATGGATGTATTATTGTACTATGAAGTACATGTTTTTGTTCTTTATTATACAACATTTACAACCATCTATTTCAAACTTATTTTTTACTTTAGCATGGTAGTTTATTATTTTTTAGTCTATTTTCATATGATTTGTAAAAAAGATTATATTAACTTGAAACATAGAAAAATGGGGTAGGGTTCAAAACACATAGCATTTTATAATAAATTTGGAATGTTTCACCAAACTTATTATAAATAGAAAGAGTAAAATGGGGTGTAATTAACCTACCTATTTTCTATTTCATTCAAGAAAGGATATCCTCCAAGATAGAATCAACTTATAGCCCTTAGGTGAGTCAATTCTATGGAAGATCTACAAATTTCCTTTATGTGTGTGGATGGGGTAAATATGACTCAACAACACTTTTGGGAGATGAAAATAGGATTGTAAAACATGATTCATATAGATGCAACATAAATCTAATAGGAACAACCAACTTTATGCAAACTGGATGAGTGGAAGACACTTAAAACCTATCTCAAAATCAATTACAGAGTGTCTTTTGACAAAAATAGTGATAAAATTGACTGAACGGGGGTTTTGGGAGAAATAATAAAATACCAAATGCACTCATTGATTACATGTAAAGGTTGGATCTAAAATATGAAACATAAGACTAATAGAAATAACAAACCTCTAGTAGATCTGAGAAAGGGTATGCCTCAGGAACTTTCATACAATCTTCTCTTAGGTAGGACATGGATTCATGCAATGAATGGAGTGCCTTCCTCTCTTCACCATAAAATAAAATACATCTACAACAATCAAGTGCAAAAACTTGAAACTGATCCAGAGCCGCTTAGTGTCTTACAACATGAGAAACACAAAGAGCATCATTTCAACACCTTAACACCAACCACACAAGTGGAACCTGTACAAAAAATTCCCTTAGGCAATGATTGGGGTTCCTTATACTTCACACCTACATTAATGGATGAATACAAGATCATAAAAAAAGAATTTGAAAAGGGAATAATAGTCTTGTCAAAACAAGACTCGACAGATCCTTCACAAGCATCCACCTCAACAACTTTAGATAATGAAGAAAACAACGAACAACCACCCGATCCAAAAGCAACACAAAATATTTATGGAAAAGGTTATGAGCTTATGAAACAACTTTTCTATAGTGGAAAAGGATGTGGTGCTAGAGAATAAGGTCTTTGCAACCCTATAAATCTTAACACGCAAATAAAAAATCATGGTCTTGGTTATTGTCCTTTGATAGAGATCACTAAGCCTTCACCTCAAATCAATACCATCACACACAATCCTCTAAACCAACATTACCATGGGCACATCCTAAACTGAGGGACACTAGTGGTCTCAAAAGTGATCCTTTGCAACACTCGAAACAAACAAAGAAATCTTCGCTTACTATCAATGGCATCTCATAAAAAACTAATGATTTATATTTTACACACTCCTCTAAAGGAGTGTACAAAATCTCACAATCTATTGAGCCTTGTGTAGGTATGACATCGTGTACTAAGCAAGACACATCTTTGTTACAAGCTAGAGGAACACCTTCTACCATTTATCAAGCAGGTATCTTTTTGAGACTCCTCCAAGATCACTTGATATCCCTTCTTTCACGAACTCGAAAGAAATTCTATCACAAGAATTCATTTTGCACCTATCATAGATTCCATGGTCATTCTACTAATGAGTTTAAGGCCTTGAGTAGTAAAATACAAAATATTAAGGAGTTTGGTACTCTCCCTTATTTGAGGGTTAAACATTCCTCTAATTGATATTGATTTTCACTCTACCTTACATTTTCCCAATCCTTTTGTCTCACTCTTCTCCTGCATTAAGTGGGGGCAAGGGGCTAGGTAGCCTTGTTCTTGTATGTCACTCATCATTGTCTCTTTTGGCTAGTCATTAACCTTTCATGAACATATAAGAGAAAGCTTGGGATGTGGACGATATGTCTTAAGTTGACTGGCATGTGACATACTACCCTTTTCATGTCATAGCTTATTGGATACATATGACTTGGCATAGTGCTTTCTAAACAAGCTCTCATGTCTTCTTCTTCCACTTTAAATCAATTTCTCATTGTAATGGTGTTAGCAACTTCGTTAAAGTGGGGGCATACATCGACACTCACATTTCATTGTGTGATTTTATTTTTCTTATGATTCCCTCTCTTAGAAAAATTAGGTACAATGTTGCTCGGGATGAGACATTGCACTTGTCCTCTCTTACAAACAATATCAGACCATTTTCACTTTTCCTCTCTTGTAAACAATAAGCATGATGTTCCCTAAGATGAGACCTTGCACGAACTAAGAAAAATCCCTTTGAACATTCCTTACAAAATCATTCAAAAAAAAATTATTTTGTGGCGCCTTATCAAATTTATTAGGAGGCATAACTATGGTATGGTTTGAGCGGGAAGCCCAACCAATGGCATGACTTTCCCCATAGCCACCTATGTGTGTGTGTGTGTGTGTGCATACCAGCCATGACTATATGTTTCTCATCTTTTTGGATTTCTCACTCGATGGAAAACCAAGATTTTTGTCTCCTCAGAGTGAGTATTCATTTTCAGAAAAATAGCCTAGATCTGATCCACAACTAGTTGGACAAACACTCGAATCTTGATCCACCTTTTTACTTTCATTCTTATTCTTCATTTAGCTCTTTTCATTACATGATCATGTATGTTGTTTTGCTGCAAATCATTCACCTTGTATGTGTCCCTTTGCACTTATGATGCTTTGACTTAGGATCTTGGATCCTAGGGGCTTGTGCAATCTCCTCTAATCTTTTTCATCCACATAGGTACAATTGGATCCTTCTCTTGAATGACTACTTTAGTGTGAGTTTGAAGAAAGTTCATTCTCTCACTAAAGTGGGGGATAAATGTAACATAGAAAAATGTATCCTTTTTCACACTCATTTGGGCCTTTTCTTGTGGTTTTTGGCCTAGTTTTGCCTATATTTAATGTTGAAATGTGACCAACACATTCACATTAGGTCTTGGACCCTTGCAAATCAATAAGAATTCTATAGTGTCTTGTAAAATTATTGTAAAATGTTGTACCCCACTTTCACACTTTTCTACGACCCTTTCATTTTAATTCACCTAATAACCACCTCTTTTTACCCTTTATCAAGCCTTATTTCAAAGTGTTGTAAGGAGTTGTAACAAACTCTCACACTTTCCTAAGATTTTTATCAATAAATTGACCCTTTCTTATGTTAAAATGGCCCCTTAATTCACCTATAGGCCCTACTTAAGTGTGTTTCTAAGAACAATCACATTAAGCATCATTTAATACACTTTAATTCTTGACATCCACTTAAAATTTCCCAAGTGGACTAAGTCCTATTTGTCATAAAAATCAAATTTAATCCAAATTTTTGGCAGGATATTGTTCTCTAAACCCTAAGGTTGGCCTATGATGTGTTATTTTTGGGAAATTAGAGCACAACATGTATAAATAAAGGGTTTTCTCCTTATTTTCACCCCCATTCTATTCTATTTTCTTCATTCACTTAATATTCTCAATCACTCATCTTTCATTCTTCTCGAGAAAGCTAGGGTTTCAACATTCTAATTCATCGAGTAAGCATTCAAGGGCTGATTCTTCAACCATTGTTGTAGAAATTCAAGATCTATCATCAAGGCAAGGTTTTGACTTCATTTCTTCATGATTTATCTTATTATCTCTTTATATTTTGGTTTAATTACCTAAAAGGGGTTTGACTAAGGAAAACCCCCATGGCCTAACATCCAACATTTCTTTCTCTCTTTGTGTGATTTGTAGGTCATGTTTGTTGATTTATCAAAGAGCAAGGTGTGGAATATTTTCAACAACTTGTTAAAGCTCTTCAAGGTAGTCAAAACCCTAATTAAGGCTTGGAGGACACCTACAGACCAAATTCTACAGTTTCAAATTGGGAAAATTACCAAGAGCAGAGGTGGAGACTAAGTGCAGACTGAGAGCTAAAGATTCCCCTTTCAAATCTTCAAAAAAGTGAAAGAGGACACTTCCCCTAGTTGTGGTGACTTAGTCCCACTGTTTAATTTTTTCATAGATTTTTCCATATCCGGATACCCATTTGGCTGAAACAAGCTCCAGTGTAGTTTTCCAAAAAAAATTTGAAACTAGATTAAGTTGCCCAGTTCGGCACATGTGTCCTGTCAGTCTTAAAAATCAGTTTTTGTAAAATTCCAAGGGGAATTTGACATATTCACTCTAGCCTTTGCCATTTTCTAGGTGCATTATTTATGTTTACCCCTTTTATCTTGTTCTTTATTGCATTCAATCCATCTCTCTACATATCACAATGTGTTTTCAAACAAGTGGCATTTTCCAAGTGTTTAGTCTCTTTTATCAATTTCCAGCATTTAGATCATTATGTTTAGACATATTTACATCATACTTTCATTAGTCTTGAATGTGAACATTTCCATTTTGGTATCCCTCTCTCCTTTTAGGTGAAAACCCCTCCAAATGTTAGAGTCTTGTGTTACCAAAATCTATGTTACAGTCATAAGGGTTTTCATTTTGTAAGGCTAATAAGGAAGAAAATGATGTGGTATTATTGGGGATACTCTAAATTCTCCTACCTCCAGTTATGTAGCTATAGAGTAAAAGAACAATTTCCTTCAAGTTCAAAATGGGTGGAATTGGAAAGAAGTTGATTTTGTTCTCCTTACTTCTAAGATAGTTTTTGAACTAGGACGAGGAGCTCTGATGGCTCAATAAGTGATATCCCAGTGCATCAAAGTTGTGTGCAAAATATGGGAGCAGATATACTACCCATCTTCTTCTACATGACTCTGGTTCTCAAAGAGGATAAGTACATTTTGTATCTTCATAGCTCCCATTTCTCAACATGGTTGGCCGGGCAAGCCCCCTTTGCATTTATTTTTAGAGCCACATTTATAGTACGATGTCACTAGTAGAAGCTTGGAATCAATTTGTAATCCATTGTCATGAGTAACATCTTGGAATCAATTGTGTCTATGTAAAGTGACATGTCATTTATACAAAATAGGAGCTTACATGCCCTGCTCATCTTTAAAAAGATATTTAATAATGTAATATTGTAATTTAGCTATAATAAAATAAATGGTTTTTTTATTCTTCGTTATTCATTTATAGTAAAGAATTGTTTTCTCGAGTTCAATGTCTATGACTCTATTTAAATAAAAAAAATTCCTTTAATAAATTGAGTATTATCTATTTATGAAATATTTCCATGAAGATTTAAAACATAAAGCAACACAAATAAAAAAATAAAGCTACCATAAAATTCAAAAAAAAAAATTATAAACACGAAAAGTTGTCACTCTTGCTAGGGTTTACTGAAATTTTATTGATTTATAATTTTTTTTGACCTTCTCCGCTAGTTCCTAGTATCATTATTCATTTTATTATGTCCTTTGCAATGTTAAGTTACCAACCCCTTGGCCTTGATGTTAATCCTCGTGCACTAAAGTTTAAATCAACTTTAAACACATGTTTAATGTTTATATCATAATTTACTCAACTGTTCTATGAACATTTGATGGATGGTTGTAGTTGCATTCTTGAATGAAATGCATAGAGCACTAGGATTGTAAAATCAAACCTCCAGAATCACCCTATAATCATTAGATTTATAAAGAGAAATGGTTGACAGTTCATTTTAGAATTTATTTTTAAGTTTCATTATGGAAATGTAATGTAATAATTGTGTATTTTTGTGGCAACACGTTGACGTTGCATTCACTTTAATATTCAATAAAAATAAGGGAACTTTCTACTACTAAGTGATTTTATTTTTAAGTGATATAGTACACAGGGAGATTTTAGATTGCTCATTGTAGTGCACCAAGGAGATTCTAGGTTCCAACAAAGCCAATTAGTATTAATCTTTTCAAGAATCAAAATCTAGGTAATTGAAAGACAAAATTCCTACGACTATGTTTCATTGTTTAGATTAAAATCTTATTTTGTCAAACTTTGAAGTTTGGGTTTAGGGTTGAGAGGCTTAACAAAAATTAAGGACTAAGAGGGAATACATAATTTCACATTGTATAAGTATTTCTACCACTAGTACCACTAGAAAATGAAAGAAAGTTGTTGGGAAAGGTAGAGAAAAATTTGATAAAAAATTTACATTATGCTGGATTGCTTAAACCCCAAGTTTCACTGATGAATACCATGATATTTATGATCCTAAAATCTATGGTAGGCATACCTCAAAACTTATATTTTCATCTAAGAATAAGGTTGTAAACCAAATGCAAGATAATAGCTTTAGTGCACCGTGGGTAAGTGGATTAGGGCACATGAGGTTTTCCCTTTCCCATAATTTATCATGGTTTATGCCTAAAATTATGATGATAATAAAAGATAAACTGTTAATAAAGATAGAAAAGAAGAATTGTTATCCATTAATGCAGAAGAACTTGGAAAAGTGTTGGGGTTTACAATTGAAGAATTTGGAAATATCCACATTAACCTAGAGAATCATTCTTGTGATTATGAAGCAGTGGATAAAAGGGAGAAAAATTATATCATAAATAAAGTAGTTCGGGATAACATAAAAGTTAGAAACAAATTGAAAGGTAATTATAAGCCTCCTTATGATTTTGATATTTTTAGACCATGGGTTCAGGATACCATTTCCATGCTAGCATTTTTCCTTGGATTGGATAGCAATTAGGAAGTGGGTGCAAGCATCCTTGAAATGGTATATAATATCCATCATGGTGTTCCACATGTCAAATATAACTTTATTGAGCACATTGTAGAATCCATGCATGAACAATTTTTAATGATTAAAGGAGGTGCACACTCAAAGTCCACTAAGACATTTGGTTTCACAATCTACTTGTGTTATTTTTTTTCTATTCAAGTTTAGAGGATTGTTTCTGACCAACAAGCTATAAATTCAGCACTATAGTAATGCTTAGGAAAATAAAATGGCTCCATTATATGATTGGACTACTGAGATAAGGATCCATGATTCTCGAAGGAACTATAGTTATTTTGTAGACTAATTTTTGGCTCCATTGCATCAAGAAATTACAAACAATCCAATGCCTAGATTGCATGTCATGTAGAAATTGCATTCAAATAAGAAAATAAATACAATTGGCTGGTTGATACTTAATGGAAGAATATAATGTGTTGAGATTTTATGGATCAGGAGTAGATCCATACAAACTTCCAATACATGTGATAGAAAGGGTTTTTGCATTGGAATATGCAAGGTAAATGCATAGTACTAATGAGCTGCACTTTGTCAGTCAGCAAAAGAAGACCTTATTTCTTGCTTTACCTTTTTCATGTGGAGGGTTCACATTTGAGAGAAAATAATTCAGTGTGGCACATGATCTTTTAAAAATAATTAATTTTGATGTTGTCTATCACTAGTAGTATGATCCATGTGACATCATTAAATCAATAATTGTGACTATTGGCCACAAGTAGAATTCAAGATCAAAGTAAACCCTTGCTTGAAAACTTGAGAAACAAGGATTCTTGGGATGAGGTAAAAATAGCAATGGAGAGAAGTGTTGTTGAGAAACGTATTTCTTTTGAACAGTTGTCAACAAAAGTTATGGTATTGCACTGAAAGACAATCAGGAGGTACAACATTTTTTATGAAAATGGAAATAAACCATCGAGTAGAGAAAAAATGAAAAAATCTCTAGATAAGGAAGTTACAACTAAAATTTGGTCACGATAAAAAATTACTACCTTTTGGTCTATGAGGAAGGAGCTAGGTGAACCAAGAACTCTTTCTGACTATGGAGATAATGAAGATCATGAGTTTAGAAAATTATACAATATAGAGCATCCTAATGAATGTGACAATCAAGAAATTGATGATGAATCTAATGATGATAGGAAAGAAAAAATCCATGTCAAAGCTATTTTAAGTGAGGCCACAAAAGAATCATATACTTTCTAGGGGCAGTCATAGCTGAAAAAATGGGTTATGAAGGTGGTGGTTTGGGGTCCCAAGGACAAGGAATTTTTATAGTAATAGATGTAGACCATAGAAACTTTTTTGATAGTCGATGACTTGGAGCTCATAAAGTAGAACAAGGGAATACAAGTATAGCTAAAAAATCATTTTTTTAGAGTTTCAAATCCTAATCCTCAAGGTCAAATACAATCACAATTTAGACATGTCCATGGTACAGAACTCAATGCAACTACCACTACCACTGGTGGTGATGGTATGGGTATTATTACTAGTAGTGGTCAACATTTGCTACAAAAATAAATTACACACATGAGGAAAACAATACAAAATACCACACAAAGTGATCAAGGCACACATAAGAGGCAAAGGATTTTTGCAGGTCCAAGTCCAACATCAACTACCATTTCCACCACAAAGGAGTTGTTTCTAAGAACTCTCAGTCCCATATTTTATGTGGCTACAACATCACTAGAAACTACAAGTATTCCTATTCCTTCACCATTCAAGAATTCCAATGTTCTTGCATCTCCAAGTTTTGATTACATTGAATAGGTTAAATAGAAATCAGAATTGTATAAAAAGGAAAAGAAGCAACTTATGGAGAGTGCATTTTTTGTAATTTTAGAGCCTGCAACAACCATGATATTACCCACATTTGAAATAAATAAATAAATCATGGAGTACACAATTGTTGTTCCTACAATTCATAATAAACTAGCAAATCAGATGGATCGATCTGAATTTTAGGTGAGTAGTTTACAATTGGATTCTTCTAGACTCAAAAATGTTAGAACAAATAATGTATAAAAGAAGAACAATGCATTAGTGTACACATCATTGATAAAGCAAGATAGAGAGAAAAAAAAATTACAAACTCAAATAGAAAAATTATAGGTAGACCTAGAAAATGATAAAGCAAAGAGGAAAGCAGCAAATAACAAGAGCAATGAATTAGAAAAAATAATAAAAAATCTAACTCTACATCAACAAGAAAAGAGGATAAAAAAAATAAGAGAGAAGTGAATGAACTGAAGCAAAGGTTAGATGAGATAAAAAAGAGATATGATGAGGAAAAATCCACTTAAGAAAAAATAGGACAAAGCATTGGGAAAGGAAATGCATAGTTGTAACAAAAATTGGAGAAAGAGAGAAAAATAAATGAAAAATTTGAGGCAGAGCTGATGGAAGCAAAAAAAAAAAAATTAACTCTTGTCAAAATAAGTTAGCTATATTTTGTAGAGAAACAATGAGGCATATGAAACAAAAGATCTAGGATGAAATAATGCAAAGGATTTGATTGTTTGTGTGAATTATTTCAATTGATTGATGCTATTAGACTACATTATAGGAAGCTCAACAAATATTTAGTGGACAACAAAAATGTGTTGGCATTAGAGAAATTTGTAAATCAAGTTCAACAAATAGTCTACAAAGCTAGTGACAATGATTTGAAATCAAAAGGGATTAATAATTGACTCGCTACCTCAATTATTTTGTCATCTATCATTTAAAATTGTTTTAGAATGTGTGAAACAAAGGAATTTGTGCATCTAGTTGCAAACAAGATGAAGAAGCTGGATGAAAAGGTAAGAAACTTCACAAAGCTTATTTTTCCATAGACTTTTGACACAAATAAGAGATTCATTAGAAATGATGATTTTTGAAAGAAGATGGAAAGTGCAAGGAATATTGATTTAGAACAATTTCCTTAGAACCCATTTGTGGTGAACTATTCATATTCCATCAAACCACTAATAACCTTGAATGCAATTTTGACTAAAGAATTAAAGACATGTTCTAATTTCAATCATGAATTTTAAATAAATCTTTAATTCAAGCAACATTAGTTAGAAAAAATGAAAATTCCACCACCTGAATAGTGGGAGTTGCTAGAAAAGGTGATACAGTGATTTTTTATTTGATAATATGATTTTCCAAGTTCTAACTCAGCTTTGTGCAAACTTGTGTTTGAGTAAGATTTTCCATTTCCAATGCCTCTATGTATTTCTTCATGTGGAAATCAATGAAAAAACTCAAATTCAATAATGTGTTGATGTTCAATTATTTATATTATTTATTTTATCATTTGAAGAAAAACTTTGGTTTCAAATACTAGATACACATGAAACAATTGTTGATGTTCACTATTGTATATGCTACTATTGTTAATATGTTATTAAGAATTGAGTTGAATGGTGAATAACTGAGTAGATGTTTAAGTTTTAACATGATTAAAATATGAAATTATTAATAATATGCTAGTTTAGTCATACAAACCTATGATTCCATCATAGCATTTTAATTAATTTTGTATTCAATTGCTAGTAATGTTATCAAAATAATATATGCATATTGATAGACTCAAAACCAAAGATAACTCTAAAATTATTTTTGTATTCCTTTACAAAATTCTCTATGATCAATTAACAAGCAATGAACCTATACTTTTGACCTTGAATTCTTTCTTATATAAATTCATGAAGGAGCAAACAAACTTTAGGCTAGATAGTATGCATGTCCCTTTTCTATTGGATCGATACAAAATATTCCCTTTGCAGTTATATTTGAATTTTCATATGGAGGGAAATAATACATGAGACAAAAACTATTTTCATTTGTCGATGAAGATCTCAACCCACTTTCCAAAAGGAGTCTTTAAGTTGATGTAGCAATATCCACATGCTCAAAATTATAGTGACGTAATCAAGTATAAAGTGTAAAAGGTAGAAGAGACAAAAGACTTATCCATGTCTACAAGCTTGTCATCAAATTCAAATTCAGGAGAAGATAATATTTTTTCCATACTTCATCAAAAGCCTAGTCTGCACTAGTTCTATGATATAAATTATATTTCTCCCATCTATTACTCACCATATTTGCAAACTTAAGACTAAAATTACTCGTCATCCCACCACTATAGCTCAATCCTCAACAACATCCAAATATTTATCTTTTTAGCTTGAAATTATTCTTCTATAGACCAATCAAATGTAATTATATCATCGTCATTTTTCCTATAAGGAGCATACTTGGTTACAACTTGATTTGGCTCTTAATAAAAATCTTCCAAAGCAACCTTGGCTTGAGCAAGCATATCCATGTTCTTCTATAACATGCCCATATTATTTTCCTTACAAATCTTGGCTACTTGAACTGTATCACCTTATTGGCCTTTTATTTCCACTCCTAAAAGGACTTTATATTACCATCATTATTTAGTATATCAGGTTATAGGCCATAATTCATCCCATGAAAACTCTTCACCAATTCCCTTGTCTTAGCCTCTAAAGGCTCAACGTTTCATTGGAACTCTTGGATTCCAATCACATTTCTAAGGGTTTGTTTAATCTTCTCAAATCCATTAACATCATGCTTGGCTCCCACAACCATTATTCTTAGGTCCTGTAAACTAGGGATCCATGTCTCCATAAGTTCAATAGCTACCTCCTTGTCAATATCAAAAAAAATTATTGCATTCTGTAACGCCCCGCCACACAACCCTAGAGGAAGTTGCAAACAACTACTTAAACGGACTAATTTTTTTTTGTTTAAGTACAATTAATAAGCAAGTTCCCTATCTAATGCCAACAACCTCTAAGGTTATGAGATAGAGGTTATATAGAACCTCAACAAAAAACATGATTTAAACCATGGCAATTATTTAATCAAGAAATAAAACACATACATTCCAACTAAGATAATTTCATCAAGCATAAGAGATAACTTTCATTTCCATTTATCCATAATTAAGCAATAGGATTACAACTCTCATTCCTCGAATGAAGCAAGACCAATAAATAAGATTACAATTACAACTTCCACCTCGATGACAAATGAGGGGTAATAAATTACAAGAACAACTGAAATTAAATAAAGCAAGAACTGAAACTGAATCCCACGAGCTCTCCAACTGGAAATCTTGTCCACACAAACATGAAGAAATCCCAACGGATTTAGGTGCATGCCACCCAACCAAGTGGAACCCAAAGGCCCACCCCCATGCTAGGAGATAGTAACAAGGAATCCTAACCAAGACCAACACCTCTAGACATAGGCTAAATCATAACTAAACCAAACTGACACAACCAATCACATGTACAACATAAGTACATCACGAGTACAACTCAAGTACAACTCTAGCACCACATAAGTACAACT
Organism: Sequoiadendron giganteum; assembly: GCA_007115665.2. Classification (NCBI taxonomy): domain Eukaryota; kingdom Viridiplantae; phylum Streptophyta; class Pinopsida; order Cupressales; family Cupressaceae; genus Sequoiadendron; species Sequoiadendron giganteum. The sequence goes on along the minus strand of CM021101.1, from coordinate 120,770,777 downwards.
CTAACATGGTCACATTGCTTCTAGATATAAAGCAGGTCAAGTATGTTATGAGAACCATACACACATAATTCAAATACCAACTATGGTCACATCAGGTATGTTACAGAAACCATACCCACAATAAACAAGTACCAATTGTTGTCCTAGACAGAGTGTCATCACACAGCTCGTCATGAGTTACCCACTACGGATCTTCATAGGCTTCAGCCCCCATAATGGGTTATCTTGGTGGCCTCAACCGATCCTCGACCCTCATACTTACTAATGCAAAATCAAATACCTTTCATACATACAAGATAGATGACCTTTCCATTCCAGGCCTTCCCACCCATCCCAAGCCTAACCGAGCACTTGGGTCCATGAGTGAGGCATAATTATCTTGATTAGTGAGAAGTACCACCTAATCTTCTAAGTATTGTTTTTAGTTATCACTTGATTAAAATACTTCCAAAGGTTACCCAATCTTACCTCTTCCGGGCTTTGGCCCCAAATAGAAGCCACTCTTCTACTTGACAACACACACACCATCCAATCACCAAGGGTAACAAAGTGCAAACAAACTAGATATCATGACCACTCCTTTCTCAGGAGGCAACATAAGTTCAAACCCTCTTCAAACACTGGAGGCAACAAATCACATAACAAGGTCACTCCTTACCAAGAGACACAGATCCCATAATCCACTCCTTTCACAGGAGGCACAAAACATCCCCGTTCATTGAAACCAGGTAAACACTGACTAAACACCATGCACTACCCAAGGGAATTCATAACAGGTTGACATAATAAATTGACAACCTACGAAATAGAAAACCCAACTAGAAGACTTGTCCAATGCTATGACCCAAATTTCTCAAATGATAACAAGAATAGTTCAAAAACTAGACGAGAATTAAATCTGCTTTGGATTCACTAAATCCATTTTCTCATTATCATTCAACAATTTGTCGCATTAAATAAACTAAATTAAATACATCTTTTCAAGAAAAAGAGAAATTAACACTAATAATCTAATCTCCCTACTTGCATTTAAATAATGATAAATTAACCAGTTAATTATATAATTCAAAATACGTTGCTTTAAAATAAATATTGTTTCCTCATTCCAATATTACCATTTATAAATAATTAGCTTGATTTGAAAACATATTATTCTGAATCAAAACTATTCCCCTTTAAAATATGTTTTTTTTTTTAAATAAAACAATGATTCAACTAAGTTATCATGTTTTGAATTTTCCCAATTTGACTTGAATCAAGCCTTTTAAAAAAAACCAACAATTTCCTATGCATTTTAAATTTACAACCACAACTAAAAATATATAAATATATACATATTAAAATAATATAAATATATATACATAATATGTATATATACCTTTTAAGATACATATACATATATTTATTTATATAATATATAAATATATATATTTAATTATTTAATATATACATATTAATTTAAATTTTTTTAACTATATAATATAATATTAAATATTATATTAAAACTCTTATTTACAATTATATTTATATATATATATATATATATATTAATATTCTATTATTATAAAAAATATAATATTAAAATATTAAATATATTTTAATATGATAAAATTATATTATATAAATATTAAATATATTTTAATATTTTCTTTTTCTTTTTAAAAAAATTGAATAAAATAAGGTCAACACCCTTATCGGGGTGCGCATTGCATTTTATTGGTGGGGAACACGCCAAACATAGTGGGGCGGACCGTGGGAATACACAGTCGACCCCATTTACATGGGGCGGTTGTGTATTCACGCAGCCCTTCCCCAATTCCTTGCACAACCAGTGAGGGGGGGGGGGAGGGGAGAGGAGGGGGGGGATCGCACTGGGTGTGGCTCCCTCCCCACGCGCCTCCCATGGGGGTGCAGTGGGAAGGTGAGCCCCCAGCGCCACCTCCCCACAGTTTTCTTTTAAAAAAAATATAAAATAAAACCAAATACAATTTTTAACCCTTGTCTTTTCATCCGCCTCATTTAGCCTTTTTTTTTTTAAATAGCCAACATAACTTTTCCAAGAGGAAAATATAAAAATATATATGTATCTATATATATACATATATATTACATTTCCATGAATAATTTTCTAAAACAAATTGAAAAAAAAATAGAAAAGAAACAATGACTTTCAGCTAAGAACACCAATTTTCTTTTCTTGAGAAAATCAAAAGAGAACATAGGTTTATGATTTCATAAAATTTCCAACATGAAGTTTCCAACAAAGATGAAGTTTTGAATTTTCAATCATGCATTCCAAAAACAAAACATTTGTAAATGTATTTACAAACAATTAAAACTAAAGAAATGAGCCTGGTATTTTGAATTTGAGGAGGTCCAGATGATGCTTAGCTTCCAACCTTGCTTCCAAATTGAGTTCCACAAATTTTTACAGCTTAAATCCCAAAACCCACAAAATCCAACAATTCGTCCTCCTTCTATTTCAATCTTTTCCAAAATTTTCATGATCCAAAATTGTGAAGAAAAATTCAATAATAAAGAAATTCTTCAAAAAATATCATGCACCAACCCTCATAAATTTATGAAAAACAAAATAGCAAATATCATCTTCTTTTTTTTCAATTTGAATTCAAACTTCTAAAAATGCAATTTAAATCATTTTCCTTTATTTTCAATTTCACCTTTCCAATATTCTCAATTTCACACATAATTCTATTAACTCCAAAATGGAAAAACTTAATTTATTTCAAATCAATTGATTTAATTATCAATAAACTAAATCTAATCAAAGATTAAATTTATTTATTAATAAATTAAATCACATTTCAACATAAACCAGGTAAAGTTAAATGGCCATTTAACTACCCAGCATATACTTTAACCTTTTTCCAAACTTGCAATTTAAACTGAAACCAGGAAAATTGAACAATATTAAAGCAACTGGACCACACTAGGACCGACGACACACTATGACTAGGGAGATGACTTGGCACAGAAAACCTAGCTATTATCTCCCAATCAAATACCGTTGGGAATTGGACATGCTCAAACCTGTGAAACCAGGTGGATTCAATGTCCTATACCTGTCAACCTGCGAACAAAGAATATATCCACATACATAAATATGTCATAATTAAAACACACCACGAAGAGGAAATCACGGAATCGTAGGGCGCTCACAAGCAAGTGATGTGATACCGTCCCCTTCACCAATATAGTGTAACTAACTAACAAATCTAACATACTAATATAATCCAGAGCATATAACATCATTAATCTAAATATCCATTTATGCTAATTCAAAACATGTCATAATGATAACATCATAATAACATACCATCACATCAAAAGATAACATTAACGTCGCTTTATAGATAGCGAACAAATAATAGCCGAGTACCATAGTCAAGGTACTAACAGAAAACACACACAAAGGAGTAGAACATTGTTCGATCAAAAGGACAAAATGGAGGGGTATTACACATTCACCATTAAGGAGTAATTAGCATGAATTCTAATTAACCTTTTATCCACTCCTCTATTCAAATTTTCCAAAACTATAGTCACAATATTTAGGTTGCTATCAAGAATGTCTTTATCATGTTGACTGACCTTTTCTTCATACCCTTTCAGCTTTGGGAGTAGTTCTTCTTTGTTGATGTCTTTTACTTGTGTTGTATCTAAATTACTTGGTCCCTACATAATAATGACCACATTTCCCATGTTGTAGGGAACAATTTCCCATGAAGAACTTATAGGGGTATATTGGCAATAGTTTTTGGCTCTTGAGAGGTAGAGGGAGAAGTAGTATCGGTTTCCCTTAGCTCATTTGACTACAAATTCTATAGTTTCTCCTTTAATAATGCCAATTCAATATGTAACTACATTGTTTGTTGATGGTTCTTTCCATAATCAACCAATATATCATTATACTTTTTTCTATAACTTTCTTTCTCAACAATTACTGGCTCCACTATTGCTTTTGTAAATTGAGAAAAATTGATTGACGGTGTTGCAGCCTCAAAATTATTGAAGTATCAAGCACTCTTTTTTAATTAATTCCCCCTTGTAATCTACACTAGGCTCTATAATGTTTGGCTTCTTTCTATTGGGGGCTAGGGCCCAGATGGCCAATATATCCCACTACTCACTGAATGCAGATCCTTGTAGTATAAATGTAGCTTCTTCCTCTGAATTGTAGAGATTTCTATCATATCTATTTATTGTATCAAATGAAACTGCATAAGACAAGTCCCATTCATGCAATAAAACAATTCCACTTTTTCTTACCGATGGTCTACCTTCCTTGGTAGATGTTTCTTGATATTTCTCTTTAATTTATTTTATTACCTGGGCTTGGATGACTACGTCAGGTAGCTCAGGATGGAGGCTCCTCTACTTGACAACCTTATTTATAAATTCATCATTCTTTTCCCTCCAAAAAAATTCCATGAAGGCTTTGGACTTCACAAAAGAATCGTCATCCATGTAAATTTTGCACATGCTTCTTCTCTACCATCATTTTGGCTATTTAAGCCAATGAAGTCATCCTTGCTTAATCTCAAACCAAGTTGTGGCACAATCACCCTGGGTGGAGAAGAAATCCCTTGTTACATTTATTCTTGTGTTGCCAAGATCTCTTATCCTCTTCATAATCAATGAAGCCAACTGATTGAACCTTTTTCTTCTTCAGAGGTGGCTCTCTTGGTGGTGATGCTTGTCTTGATGGAGAGTCAATATCAATAAATTCAGGTCCTATTGACCTAGGGGAGATGGCAGTGGAATTTGTGGTACTGGAAAAGGACTTATTTGCTTCTCTGGTTGAGAAGAGGGGACAGTTGTATCCTTTCCCTTCGCCTTATTCTTCTTCCTTCTAAAAAAAATGACTTTATTTTCCTCAAGGGGATGGTGAGCTATCCATTCTTCCATTATAGGGGTTCCCCCCTCACCTTGTTCCTCTATAATTTATAGGGGTTCCCCCCTCACCTTGAAAATATATTCTATCCTCTACGTCTCATTTGGAATTTCAACAAGAGCAGTGAATTGTGGATCATTTTCCCTTATTTCCTTTTATAATTTATTAAAATCAATCCATTTTTCTCTTCCGTACTATTTTTTAAAATAAAAAATGTTTCTAATCACATCCTCAAGGGAATAGAAATTATGAATAAATTTTGAGCTTCTATTTCTCATTTTCAACCATGCCATAAATCCCTCGAGACCATGGTTTCTTGTTGTTGCTCTTCTCATTCCTAGAGGCTTGAGTATGTCATTAATCTTGTCCAATCCTCCTTTTCTCATTAAAAAATTAGAAAAGAAAGTGTATGAAGGGAAGAATGTTCCCTTTCCTTGATCCTTCAAGTGATTATTCTCCACATTCCCAAGTTCCCATATCACCTCTAAAAACCCAATTCTCTCTAGCACATCCTTGGCATGTTCATGATCAACACTCTCCTCAACTTGGAGGAAAATAAGTTCTCAAACATGACATAATCAAATTTACGGAAGAAGAACTATTGTAGATTGAGAAAAATCAGACTTGGGAACCTATCCCAAGACCTACAAACAAAAAAATAATTTGAACTAAATGGGTTTTCAAAAACAAAATAGAGTGAGAATGGAGAAGTGGTAAGGAACAAAGCAAGGCTTGTGTGTAAGTTCTATTCACAAGTTGAAGAAATATATTTTGAGGAGAAATTTTCTCCAGTAGCAAGAATGGAAGCTATCAAGATGTTTTTTTCTCTTGCAATACATAAGGATTTCAAATTTTATCAAATGGATGTGAATTATTCTTTCTTGAATGGAGAATTGGAAGAAGAAGTGTACATGGAACAACTGAAAGTATTTCAGTTATCAAAAAAACCAAATATGGTATGCAAGTTGAAGATGGAATTATATGAATTAAAGAAAGCTCACAGAGCTTGGTATGCAAGGTTGCACAGGTATTTGATACAACAAGGATTCAATAAAGGTATCGTAGATAGTAATCTTTACTTTAAAGTTGAAGAAGATCAAATATTGATTGTGGTTGCTTATGTTGATAACATAATTTTTGGACGCAATGAAGAGATGTGTAACATATTTGTAGAAGACATGTAGAAAGAGTTTGAGATGTCTAAGTTTCTGGAGATTAATTTCTTCCTTGGGATACAAATCAATCAAATAGACAAAGGTATATTCATTTCACAATCAATGTATGTCATAAAAATGTTGAAGAATTTTAGAATGGGAGACTCCAAAACATTATGTACTCCTATGGTTACTAGTTGCAAACTCAACAATAATGATGAATCTCCTAAGGGCGGTCAAAGAAAGTAAAAATTAATGATTGGTGGATGCTATACCTAACTGCTACTAGACTAGATATCATGCATGCAATTTTTCATGTGGCTATATTTCAAGAATATCCTAGAGAGTAACATGTTTCAGCAGTGAAGAGGATATTCAGATACCTAAAGGACACTTTGGATCATGGCTTATGGTATCCAAAGGATACTAATTTCACTTTGAGTGTTTACATAGATGTAGATTGGGCTAGTTGTGTAGATGACATGAAAAGTACAAGTGGTGGTGCATTCTTTCTTGGATGTAGATTGGTATCAATGCTAAGAAAGAAACAAGATATAGTTTCCTTATCTATTGTTGAGGATGAGCATATTACAACATCTTTTTGCACATAGGTGTTATGAATGAAGCAAACATTGAAGGATATTAGAGTGTTGTATAATGATCCTATTTCTATCTTCTATGGAAATACAAGTGCGATCAATATCTCAAAGAATCAAGTGATGTATTTAAGAACAAAATATATTTCAATTAGATATCACTTTCTAAGAGAGAAGGTTGTGGAGAATGAAGTGAATCTTGAATATGTGGCTACAAAGGATTGGATTGCTGATATATTCACTAAGAATCTTCCTAAGGATACTTTTGAGTAGCTTTGGGAGAAGTTGAAGGTTATTTCCCCTCCGCTGAACTAGATACATAAGGAGATGCATTAGTCCAGTGGATCTCAAGATTTATTCCATGGCCTGAACTAATGTTGGTAGCTACCTGTTGATCATGAAAGCTTGCACCTCTCTGACAATCTTATGGGAAATTCAGTGAGTGGGGAACCAATTTGTTCCTCACTAAATACCTCTAGGATTTTTATAGAAAGCTAGATCTTCTTTGAGTTGGGAGAAAAGATAGAAGTAAATGCAAATATGAAACATAGAAATAGAGATGGGCCAAAGCTTATACAATATTTCAAACCTTAATTCAATTTTAGGAATTATATATTAGGCACAGAATGTCACAACCCTTCATGTTGGAAAGAGAACGAACAACAAAGGTTAAGTAAAAGCATAGTGTATTCTTTCAAATCTCCCTACAGGAAGCACTCATTAAGGTCCGATCAAGCATAAAAAGGCTCCAAAAGCTAATAGAAATATTTAGAAATTACATAAACCCTTCCTCTTGATATAACATAATATGAGAAAATAATGACTAAAGAAAAAGGAGAAGTTTAATTGACATAATCCAATTTCTGAAAGCTATCATTAATTCATAGAATCCTACATAATGAAAAAAAACTACTTGAGCTATCAAAATAAGCTTGACATAGTGTTTTTATCATGAATGAAAATATAAAGAAGGAACTTGAGAAAGGTCATAATATGCACACTTTCAAAGATTTATTCTAAATAGATCGTATTCAAATATCAAATGAACTAAAAACAAAGGTCAGATTCCAATCCGATGAAATTTTGAGTTAAAATAATATAACATGCCAAAGAATAGCAGTGTTTTGCAAAGATTCCTATTGAAATATATTTCTCCAACTGAAGGAAAGAGATTATAACTTCTAAAACTCTTAATAACTAAACTAAAACTTCTAAAAAAAAGGAACTCCCATTCATATGTTGTTGACACCAATTTATAGCTTGAAGAGAGGAAACCACCACCAATCATCCAGAAGAAAATATTGCCAAATGCGTGCACCTGATAGCTTACAATCCGATCATAGATCTTGATTAGAACACGGAAACCATTTCTCATTAATTCTCAACTACCTCATTAATTTCCCTTAGATATTTAGCAAAGATTGCAGTTGAAAAACAATCAGGTCTTAGAAAAAATCCTAGCAAAATTTGATTGATTGGCCATATAGGTTGATGATGTTGACTCAAAGGTTCCACCCCAAAAGAAGGAAATACCCAGCATGCTCTAACAAACTCCATCTAAATACATCACTCCTGAAAAGCATAACTTGCCTAAAGCAAAGAGATGACATGTTGATTGGACGGGGAATCTTAGATTTGTGAAAATAGCCTTAGAGACAATTCTTGTCGATTTGACATGTGTCCCAACTTGCTCCAAAATTAAGATGATAAACAAAAAGACACGCAGCCACCATGTGGCGCATTGCACGCTTTTGGAGCAACTTTTACTTAAACAACATATCATCTTGAAGCTAAAAATTGAAAAGCTGAAAACCAAAAATGGATTAAGCAAAAAATTGCTTTACACTACCTCTCACGGAGAGTAGGTAGTGGCATTCCTAGTTGTTGCAATTAGAAGAGTGTGTGTTATCATTATGTAGAGGTTGTTGAATTGGTGCAGTTTGTTGTGTAATCTTAAGTGGGAGTATACAAAGTAGTATAGGAATGAAATTGCAGAAGTAAGAAAGTTGATTGATGTCAAAGGAAGAGAATAAAGATCGCAAACATTTTTTCCTTTTCCATTGATGTCAAAGAGGGAGAGAAATTCATGTGAGAAAGAACAAGTTATAAAGGAGATAGAAACAAATAAAGAAGATAAGCTACAAAAGGGGAGAGAAAAATGTGAAATGATAAGTTATTTTAAAGGGGGGGGAAGTGATGTGAAGAGTTTCAGTGTGTTGTGTCTTTGATGGTTTTTCACATCATGTGTTTTCATCAGTGACAAAGGGGGGATCGTTACAAGTATGAATATTTAATGTTGTCATTGATTTCAACAAGCCTATGTTTATGTCTATTGTTTGATAATATTGTTGCAAGAATATGAGTTGTCGACGCTTTGATTAGTTGCATTATGTTGTCATTAGTAAAGTTATTGGTGTCAACCTCTACTATTTCTTTGATAAGATTTTGTCTATGGGTATGTGGTTCAATTACTATGTTGCAATTGGTTCAATTATGTTGCGTAAATGCTGAATATGATGGGGATGTGTATTTTTTGCTTGGTTTCCAAGTTTTCTTAAAAAAAATTGATAAAAAGAGGAAACAATGTGTTGCAATGGTGTTCTAGATGACAAATTTATATTCTAGTTTTGCTGCACATTTTTTCTAGGTTGAAGATCTACCTATACAATTTAGATATGTTAATGAGAGGTGTTTAAAGGTGTTATATTCAACAGTTGGTGAATTTGATTGATGTGCAAAGGAAGTTGTGTTCACCAGTGTGTGACTGTGTCTTGTAGAGATCTCTAAGAGAAAAAAAATTTATCTATGTTTCTCCATAGTTATGTTTCAGGTCTTGCAAATCTAAAGGAGTGTTGATAGTTTTGGTATCTTTTTTTAGTCAAGATGGTTTGAGGTTTGGTGCTTTAGAAGTTCATTTTTCAAGTAAGAGTGTATGGTAAAGTTGTCTAAGTGTACTAGATATGTGCATTCTTCAAGTTAAAATTGTTGCGAAGGAGTTTGTTGGATTTTAGGGTGTTTAAGGAATATTCTAGATCACGTTCAAGCATAGTTTGTGGTTTAAAAGTCATCGTTGGGTATGAGAAATCATGTACTTAAAGGTTTAATGGTTTTTTCATGGGTAATGATCGACCCGATGTTACTACTTGCGATGAATAAATATTGTTTATATAAGCATGTGGTTGTGTGGTGTTATAGAATTGGGTCCTAATTAAGGTTTGATGTGGTCCACTTTTGTTGGAAACAAGCTACACTAAGAGGGGGGGTGAATCAGTGTTGTACAAAAATTAACTTTATAAACCTTTAACTTTAAATAATTAACAACATTTAACCTTAATGTATAAACATGAAGAAAATGAACACAACACCATAACACAAGTATTTTTACGTGGAAACCCTATTAGCGGAAAAACCACGGTGGATGTCCAAACCACAAGTTAATCTAAGTATAATCAAATGAAGTTTACAAAAAGGGGAATGCACTTGCATTCAGGCACATTGCCTAGAGCTCATTGCTCAAAGGGAAGGCTCACTGCCTTACATAAGAAAATCAAATTAAATCCATCTGATGAGGTTGAACTGAGATAAATAGAATCTAAATATTTCTGATTACAGTTCTGATTAAGCACAATATACAATCTTTTGTCTTGCAAACTGATTCTACACTTCTACTTTGTTCTGCTCACCCTCACACAACAAATTCTCTATGCGCAAGTGAAACTATGCTTTATCACTCTTATGCTCTACTCTAACTCACAATTCTCATACCAACACACTTCATACTTCTTACAAAAGGATATGGATGATCTTATATATATATATATATATATATATATATGCAACATAGAATTCAATTACACTTTGTCGACTTCAATAGAACACAAAAATAATTACAACTGTCGGCTAGATCCTTGATTAAATCTTTATGTGCATCCTCCAAAGTCAGTTAAGACATAGAGGGGACCCAAATCAACATGATCAAGCATGAAAATTTTATTTAATTATTCCTTATACATCCACGACATAATACATTCAAGAAGTCGGCTCCAATACAAGAAAAATTGAGAATAAGCCAACTGGATCTTCTAACTTCCACATGAATTGATACGAGCCAATGCGCTTCATTAGTAACAAAGATAATATTCCAATAATCATTTCCTAAGATGTCCAACACAAAACAATAACATGAAATCATCATACAGATCGATGAACACTATGCTACGAGATAGTTTTTTCTCCTTGATTAATCTTCAATCTATCTGCCAGTGTGATCGAATGATAGTGTACGTATTTGAGTTTCCATCAATGAAAACACCAAGTGATATTGTAGTGTCTCTTGCCAACAATCTCGCCCTTTGGCATTGATGGCAAAACTTAGTGAAATATGACTAAGTGTCAGATTAGTACCAAAATATACTTACACTGTCATCCCTAAAATTCCAAAAACATATAATTCTCCCCCTAAGATGATTAAGAATTTTTCACTTCACTCTTCTCCCCATTTGATATCAATGGAAAAGGAAGGGGTGCACATACCAAAAATGGATCAAAAAAAATTGTTATACAAAAATGCTTCTTAAACTTATCTAAACTGAAAAATTTCTACAAAATCTTTCTTTAGCTGCATCATATTTGCATCCCAAACTCTTTTGAGACTCTCCATGATTTTTATATGACTGCAGATCATGTAGGACTATGTCTCTATAGATTCCAAGTTGGTCGGATCACCAACTACCATAGTGTCCTCTCCTTCCTTCAGAGCGCTTGACATTATCTCAATTTTAGGACCAATTATGCCTCTAAGTTCACATGCTCTAGCAAAAACCTTATCATTCTCATGCTTCAATCATTTTATACTTTTTAGCACATACATCACTTCACCTTCTATTTTCCCAATACCACCAGTTAGAGGATCAAAAGAATCAAAAATAGTACTCAGCTGATTTTCCAAATCTTTGATCTTCTTCTCATTAGCTTCAATGAATTTTGAAGAAAAAAACATGATTTGTATATCTTACCACCTTTTGATAAAGCATTTTGTACATTCTTTACACAAGTGGATAAAATAGTTTTATCTTTAGCAATCAATACCTTCAATCCATTGAACCTTTTGACATCAAATTATTTTTGCACTTTCATCATAGCATATTTTTCTTGTGACTCAAAGTGAGCACTAACCGAGTTGATAAGATTTTTCAATTCATTGGAGGAGGAACCAGTCGAATCTTTCACATAGGATGGCATTATCTTCTCTAATACTCCAGATGTAAGATTTAGCAATTCACTATCTTCAATGTGTGACTTTAGTAGCTCTTCCCTGGCTTGGTCTTGAGCAAACGAAGCTACTTTCATCTTCTAGATTGGACTTAAGGTGGTCAGTTCAATGGGACCTTCAATCAATTCTGGACCCAATTCTTCTTTCTATTCAACCAAAAATTTCTTCACTGCCTCAACAGTGTCTCTTGCCTCATCTAGGATTGATTTTAAAATCATCTTTCTTTTCTTCAATCACTTCTACCCCAATTGTAGGGTCCGGTTTACCTTCAAGTATCTCTTCTTTCTCAACAAATACATTTCAAAGTAGCTCAACTTCCATAGGAGTTTTTGTGTTGTCCTCTACAAAATGAATCTGTGAATCCTCAGTTGTACCCAAATTTTCTTCTTTTGCTTCCTTTTTCAGACCAGATGGGGCATCATCAACATGAGTTTCCTCGGTTGTAACATCAATTATCTCATTCAATAGTATCTCCCTTAGAATTTTCTCAGTTTATTTTGTGAATTCATCGGTTAGACCAATCATTAGCTTGTGAACCCTTGTTTTTCTTTTAAATTTATTTTTGGCCTTGTTCAAGAATGCCTTCATGTCATCCATAGACATCACTGGACATAGTTCAACAAGAATCCTTTCTCTCATTTTTTCTTATTCTGTTTTGGCATTAAGTCTCCTCATTTCTAGAATGTCATATAGACTTTTAGGTACACTATGCATAATTTCAATCAAAACTTTATTGAAAATAGTCATATGTTTTATGGTCGCTTCTTCAAGAATTATTTTATCAGAATCATCAAAATACTCATACCATTTACAAGGAGGTTTGATATTACCGTATTTGACTAATTTCTTTTCAAATTTTGCAACTGACATACCTAAACTATCAGTCCTTGTCTTTTTCTTCGCTTGAACATCTTCACCGAAGGTTTTTCCCTTTGTGGCAGTTGCTACCTTGGTGCCTTGATGTTTAATGACTACCATATAAACTCTTTTTCTCTTCTTTTTTCCCTCTTTGTCGGATCCCTTGGCTTTAGTTTTTACACTGATGGACTTTGGTGCAGGAGTTGAATGGGATGTAGAACTTCTAGTTGTTCTCACTTGAGTAGATTATGGTATCGAACCAGTTGATTGAGTTTTAGTTGCCTCCTTTTCTTCTTGTTTTTTTCCTTCAGCCTCTTCCCTTTTCTTTCTAGCTTCTTTTATTAGTTCTACAGATATGCCCATACTCTCTGCAAGAACTTCAGCTTCTTTTCTAACTCTTTTAGTTACCATAGGTTTCCTGAGCTCATTATGAACATGTATGTCCTTCTCTACATAGGTACCGAACCTTTCTTCTGTCGGATCTAAAGGTTTTCCTAGAAGGTTTTTTGCATACATCTCCAAAATGTTCTCTTCAACTTCATACCCCATAGGTATGAACCAAATAGTTCTTGGATTGACAGTTTCCATCATACACTGATCAACATCCACCATGAAACAAATTGAATCATTTTAATTCTCTATAATTGAGGTAGGAATGCTCTCCCTAACTTGAATCATAGCCTAAAAACTTTTAAAGTATCCCCACATGGTTTCATTCGTTATTTGGGTATCTGCAAAGTTGTGTAATAGATCTTCGATATGTGCGGCTATCAGCTTGTCCTTTTTCCACTGAACCTTTCCAACTCCCAAAACTTCACCCATGAAATAACAAAATAAACACAAGAGCAACTTACCATATTTGAAATATTTTTTCTTGTCTTTCTTTATCTTTGCTAGATTCTCCATTAGCTAAATTCTCAGCAGTTTACAAAGATCATAATCTACATTTTCCTTCACCATTTGGTAGGCGGCATAAGTTGTTGTGCCAGACACAAAGTTGTCTCGGCTAGAGTGATAAATCTTGTATCCAATCACCATAGATCCAAATTTGACATCGATATCACCAATTTTATTAATATTCATTTCTCTTTTATCATATGTTGATCATGTAGCATTAGTGACGGTTTGATTTTTCATAGACTTTAGAATAGATAATCCACTGGAAGAGTTCAGACCTGTTACTACGTTGATAGCTTCCTTTTTAATTTTGAATGGAATGCTAAGCCACATAAATTCATCATCCACTCAACTCAACTCAAAACATAACGAACCCACTCTGATTGTTCAAACATGGGAAACCTGACTATCTCTGTGAATTTCTTTGTTTCTAAGATTTTATGCTTCGATTTCACACAGAAATCTTCACCTATGATCTAATTATTGTACAAGTTCAACAATTGTGAAATTCCCAGTTCTTCAATATTTGTGTGGATATAAACCTTGATATCCTCTATGTGTAATACTCCATGCGAAATAGATGAAAATTCTCCTAATGGATCGGTCTCAAGAGACTTGTAAGGATGCCATCTAAATTTACGACGAGGTATGTCCTTTACTTTGACTACTAGAGGAGTGTTCATTTTGACCAAATCACAGATTCACAAAGTTTTCTAGAAACTACCTTTTTTATCGGATTGGAATTTGATTGCTAAATCACTTTCACACTTGAATCTCGCCTCAATTAGCTAGAGTTCACCTATGAGCTCTCCAAACTTCTTCTCTTCCAAATGCAAAGTGAAAAGTGAAGAGTAGAAATGAATTTTTATCACTTGCATACCTAACCCTTTTTTCGTAATAAATTCTTTAACCCTAATACATCTGGTTACTTTGTTTATGTGCACTAAGACAGGTAAAACTTATGTGGACCTTCAATACGGCATACCACTTCCTCCATTGACTTCAATAGTATCTATTAAGAATCTATGCATCTACTAGACACATCCACATCCAGTGTCACTTACCGGTTAGGGGGTTAAATTATTTTCTTGACTGCTCCCCCTAGATCAAAGGCCTGAGACTAATTCTCAAAGGAATTACTAGAAGCAGGTTATGTTCTTGGCACACTTTCTTCAATAGAGGGTTCTTTCTTCACCCATTTCTTCTGCATATGTTGTCTAACCACATCTATAGTGACTTTTCTTTTTCCTTTGATATCCTTCTGCATGTTTTTCCTTTGATTTACTGGACCTTTTCTATTCCAACATTATGTAGCAATGTGTCCAATTTTTTCCAGTTATAGCACACAATTTTTCTCTTTCCAGACTAGTTGTTCCACTGATTTCCTCTTGATCTACACTGGTTAGCAGTATGGCCAAGTCTATTGCATCTATAGCATCTGATTTTTCTATGAAATTGATTCATCACATTTCTGCATTCATTTGACTTATGGCCAACCTTATGACGATTAAAACATTGACCTGAGAAATATGGACCACTTTGATTCATTCTACTTCTACATTGAGTAGCCATGTGTCCAAATTTATTGTAATTAAAACAATATCCATTAAATCTCTAAGCATTAGGTTGCCTTACCAGCTACCTTCCAAATTTGTTTATTTGATTTCCTTGTCTGGATCTCCTTTGCTTGGATCTAGAACTTTCTCCTTCTTCATATCCAAGACCTCGCTTGTCACCATGAGTCCTCTAACTACTAATTAGTTCATCAAGCATGGCAGAGCTAGATTTTAAATTCTCTTTGTATTCATTTGCAGCAGCAAGTTCATTTCTGAGATCATCCATCTACTCTTCAAGTGCCTCTTCACTATTTTTAGATTGTTCCAATTCATCATCCAATCAGCTGCATAATTCAGATTTTTCTTTTAACGACTGTGCTAAGTTCTCTTCATTCTTCTTCATGTCTTCAATCTCCTTGGTCATCCTCATCATGATAGATTCCATTTCATGCTTTAGGATTGTATTATCTCTGGTAAGATTTTCACATTCTTATGTCTTTTCTTTCAGGACTTGACTGAGTTGTTCTTATTCAATGCTCTTGTTGTCACTCTGCTTAATCTGATCACATAGTTCCTTTCTCTTCTCTCTAGACATTGATTTTGTCTTTTAGAGACTCAATGAATTTCTCAACATCTGAGAGGTTTTCTTGCAATTTCTGAACTTCATCCTGTGACTGATCAAGATCATCCAGGGCCAACAAATCTATTGTTGAAGAATACTTGAATCCATCAAAGCTCCTTCCAAGATCTCCCCAAGTTGTTAGACTTATTTCAAAGGATATAGCTATGATACCTATCGTTGGAAACAAGCTACACTAGGAGGGGGGCTGAATCAATGTTGTGCAAAAATTAACTTTATAAACCTTTAACTTTAAATTATTAACAACATTTAACCTTAATGCATAAACATGAAGCAAATGAACACAACACCATAACACAAGGATTTTTACGTTGAAACCCAATTAGGGGAAAAACCACATTGGATGGCCAATCCACAAGTTAATCTAAGTATACTCAAATGAAGTTTACAATAAGGGGAATGCACTTCCATTCAAGCACACTACCTAGAGCTCACTACTCAAAGGGAAGGCTCACTACCTTACATAAGAAAATGATATTAAATCCATCTGATGAGGTTGAACTAAGATAAATAGTATCTAAATATGCCTAATTACAATTCTGATTAAGCACAATATACAATCTTCTGTCCTGCAGACTGATTTTGCACTTCTGCTCTGTTCTGCTCACACTCGCACAACAAATTCTCTATGTGCAAGTGAAACTGCACTTTATCACTCTTCTGCTCTACTCTAACTCGCAATTTTCATATCAACACACTTCATACTTCTTACAAAATGATACAGATGATCATATATATATCTGCAACATAGAATTCAATTACACTTTGTCGGCTTCAATAGAACACAAAAATAATTATAATTGCTTGCTAGATCCTTGATTAAATCTTTATGTGCATCCTCCAAAGTCATTTAAGACATAGAGGGGACCCAAACAAACATGACGATAATGAAAAAATTTAGTTAATTATTCCTTATACATATGTGACATAATACATTCATGAAGTTGGCTCTAATACAAGAAAAACTGAGAATAAGATAACTGGATCTTCTAACTTCCACATGAATTGATACAAGCCAATGCGCTTTAGTAGTAACAAAGATAATATGCCAATAATCATTTCCTAAGATGTGCAACACAAAAAAATAACATGAAATCGTCATACAGATCGATGAACACTATGCTACCGGATACTCTGTTCTTCTTGATTAATCTTCAATTTGTCTGTCTGTGTGATCAAATGATAGTGTTCATATCTAATCATTGATTTGAGTTTCCATCAATAAAAACACCAAGTGATGCTGCAGTGTCTCTTTCCAACAACTTTAACTTCTATCCACCACATAGGTGTTTTGTCGCCGACCTAATTTGAATTTGCATGGTTGATGTACATAGCTGACCTTGGAGAAGTGTTTCAAGGTTGAGGACGGTATAACTATGAATTGATTTTTTGAGGGATGGTAAGATAGATGTGAGAGATGTGAATAATGTAAAGTGTAGTGTGTTAGTGTGTGAAATTGAGTAATACAGCACAAGATTTCATGTGTTAGTCTTTTGGATGTAGTGATTAGAAGGTGGCTACAATTCTTCAATCAAATTGTGAAGGTGTTGATGTCACTATGGTGGATTCTTTGTTACATCGAGATTCTTTTCTCTATGTAACATTTTTTTCTATCTTATTTTTTATTCTAGTGGTGAGCCTTTTGGCATTGAGTCTTTCTTCTTTGGGTTCTAAGCCCTTGGGTAGTGAGCCCTATTTTATTCAATTTTGATATTACTTGTATTGTGAGCTAATCCTCACAATGGTTTTTCCCTTTTTAGGTTTTCCACGTAAATCTGGTGTTCTCTTATATATGGTGTTAAGTTGTTTCAATTTTTGTTATTTGTGTTTCATGCTAAATCATGATTAAGGGATTACTGAATGAATGTGGATCTTAGTATTAATGAGGGTTTTGAAGTGAACCATAAAATTTATGCTTTGGGTAAAGGAATGGATCCCCTAAATCTTTCTAGGGTTTTTACCTAGAATTAAGGGGATTTTCCTTTTGTGGTACATAAATCTTAAGATTCATTCAATATTAGGGTTGGATATGGTTGAAATTTTTATGTAAAGTATTCTAAATGCTATAATCTGATAAACAAAACTAATTATTGCATGCAAGCTAACGAAATCTACATTATTTGAATATGCATAATATTGTGCAACAAAGGTAAGATAAAAACTCTACAAGATAAACCAACAGGATAAGTCAGACAATTGCACCTAATGAGGACCGAAGTAGGGACTGTAGAAGCCTTTGAAAATCTAAAAAATATGACTTTTATGCCCACTAGGACACTTACGCCAAGCTGGGTGACCTAGTCCCTTTTTTGGTAAACTACTATGGACTCTATTCCAGCCAATTGGGTGCTCAAATCTACCATAAATTTTGATAGAAACCTCCAGTGGGACTAGGTCACCACTATTGGTGACCTAGTCCCTTTTAGCTTTTCAGGAAAACTAAAAAAGGTCTATGGTCTGCACTTTGCTTCTCCACTAGAATTTAAGCTCAGATCTGTAATAGCACCTATAAAATAGAGTATATTTTGGTTTCTAATGTGGGTTTTTCCATGGTCAAGCCCCTAATTTGTATTTAAACTTTGAAGAGATAATAAATTTGCATAAACCCTAGCCCTAAGTGTTTCTAGAACTAGGAAAATATGAAGTAAGACAAAACCCTATTCTAATGTGCTAGAATAAGATGCATGCAAGATATTTGATTGATGCAAGACTTCAACTCAAGAAACCCTACAATATTACTTGTAAATTAATGTAAGTGGAATGAAAATGGTATGCAAACCTTAAATATGAAGATAGAAAGAAAATGGAAGATGGAATCACTTTGAAAACAAGTCTTTAGGTGTGATTTGGTGGCTAGTTGCACCTCCTGAACCTAGATTTATCCATGATTCTCCATAGGCATCCATGATCAACCCTTTGCAATGTGAGATCTTGAGTGAGAAGTGAGCTTCAAGACTTGCAAAAAGCCCTATTTTTTTGTCCTAAGCTTCAACTTTTATGTAGAAGAGAGATGAATCTTCTTGTGGAAAATGTTTTGCACTTGATTCTTGAAGTTTCTTCTGAAAAATGACCAAAATTTCAAATGAGAGAGAAAAAATGACCTAAAACTAAGTATTTATAAGCAACAATACTTAATTGTCTGTTATTTTGACCTAAGAGGATGACACTTATCAAGAATTTTTATCAAGTCAGACATTTTCCCACTCAAAAATGCAAATAACCCTAAAAAGGACTAGGTTGCCACCTTGGGTGACCTACTCCCACTAGGGGTTTTTGAGGTGGGAATAATGAATTTTGAGTTATTTCGGTATTGTTTTTCGGGAATTGTGTGGTTCCTTAGGTAAAATAGGCCTCAAAGTCAAAAATAACAAGTCTTGGGGGCCTATAAATGTTGTTTTAGTAGGGTGATTGATGTAAGGGTGCCTAAAGTAGGACCAAATTAGGCATAAAATTATCCTTTCCTTCAAAGGTAAACAAAAAAATGGTGACACATTTAGCCCCCACTTTAGTGCTCATATGACTCTACATGCATATGTAAGCTAAAGGACTCTAAATAATGCACTTTGTTTTCATAAAAGGATACTCATTAAAGGGTGGGAGAATGAAGCCCCCAATTTAGTTATTTGCAAAACCACAATGTTAGGTACTGCATCCTACAACAAAAATTTGTTAATAGTCCAAAAATCCTCTTATCTAATTCCTAGAAATAAACTTCGAGGGTAGATGTATGCCCCCTTTGATTCCTCTTGCTTTACAGAGGTGGAATCAAGGTAGCAATCTAGCCACATCGAATGAGGACACACGTATCATAGGGCATTTCCAAGTACCATGCCACATAATGATAGATAAGTGATGATTTAGGGTGTGGAAACATGATTATGATGCAACAAATGGCATCAAAAATAGAGTTCACTAGCACCAGGTATGTTGATTTGAATGAAAAGCACACCAAAAATGTCTAAAATGGTAAAAGTATAAATGTTCTTATATGAAAAATGAGATAGAGTAAAAGGAATGAAAATAGATTAATTTTTCACTTACTTTTTCATTTACCTTTTGTAGCTTGAGAGTGATGAGGAGATAGTGAGATATGTCGAGCACATGTGGACTCACACCTACGAGATTGGATGCACTACGAGACCAGGTGGCCAACAACGAGCGACATCATGAGGTGAGTCAATTCAGGTACCTTTTCTTTGTGGTTTTTCAATTATGAGATGATTTATATGCATATTTAGGTTAATTTAGGATCCTAGAAAAAAATCGTAAAGTGTCCCTTTTGTTTGCAAAGCGTCCCACTTTTTCACAAAGTTTCATGTTTCTTCATGAAGTGTCCCAAAAGGGTTCTAAAGTGTCTAGGGCCTTAGAGAAAGCACACTAGAACAACTTTAGCACACTTATATGATGAATTATAGTAAAATTGAATATATTAGATGATTTAGAGAGCATATTTTCAATTATTTTGATAGGTACCCATGTGATCTCATCAATGTCTCAGTTGGAGACAACTGAATTTTCTGAGAGACCTAGCCCTCACTTTTTCAGCGGTGGAAACAAAGCACCTATAGGAGGTAGGTATTTATTGGGTGTACCTCATGCCCCCCATGAGGTACCATGATGCTATTTTGATGGCATTGTGTGAACATTGGAATGCGGATACATGCACCTTCCACCTTCCCACTAGAGAGATGACCATCACACTAGAGGACATACACCGAATACTCCAAGTCACTATTCAGTGGGAGAGAATGCACCTCTAGAGGGGTCACTCCTTCCATGAGTAGAGGGCAGACATGTAGTATTGCCTTGGTGGACTAGTTCATGATGATAGAGTTGCGGGACAAATTGACTTGGCACTGCTACTATATTCATGAGCACCAGTGATGAGACGAATTATGATGCACATCCTCACATTGGTACTCCTCCCAGATGGACGAGAAACACACTTGGAGGGTGGGATAGTACACCTGGTACAGGGGATGGTAGATCACAGGATAGTATATGCCTAGGGATGGTGCATCTTGGCACATTTATATTATGATCTTGGGTAGTTTGTATTCCAAGAGCTAGACAGCATGGTACACTGTACACTTCTATAGGTTTGGTTCCTAGAGTATATCATGTGCACCAGGCCTACTAGCTTCCCATGTCCGAAAATAATAGGTTATCCTCAAGCCTTTGGCTATCCTCTCCAACAGTTATGGCAATATGGGGATTTACATTTTTGGAGGGTGAGGATGGACCAACTAGAGGAGGATGATATCTTGTGGAGACCTTATCAGCTTGTACTATAGTGGACAAATCATACTAGATATATGAGGAGACTCCAGTTGGATAGATTTTTGGTTGGGCGACATGATCACATAGTGCATCCCTTCTACTATGATTGAGTCACGAGACAGTTTAGATAGATTCAGAGACCACCTTAGGCACGATCATCTTTTAGGAGGTCAGTTCTGAGTGCCTGGAGACCTGGTGACATAGCACGATTCACACTAGATGATGTCGTTCAGAGTGACTTTGACTATTTTTATCATGACCAACCACCAATCTCCGATGTTGATGACGTTGGTGAAACTTGGGATCATGAGGAGTGGTGGATAACATCACAACCAGCTCTAGTGTTTCCAATTGATGAGCGAATAGGGGACATAGGACTAGTACCAATGAGGGAGATGAGAGAGGATAGGGCTGAGGAGACACACTACATGGCTGCAAATATATTTACCGACATTATTGATGAGGAGTATGATGAGGATGCAGACCCAAATTATGATGGACGGGAGGGAGAGGAGGAGGATCAGGATCAAGATTAGGAGGAGGATGAGGATGAGGAGCCACCCTTGAGTGAGAGTTATGAGGCAACAATTGACAACTGATATGATTGAGGAGAGACCTTACCCATCCATATGACTAGATCTCAGATAGGAGTATCAGCAGGCACTAGTACTCACAGTTGAGGAGAGGCTAGCACATCATCCATGCCCCCCCATAGGATGAGGTTGATTTTACTCATCCCACAAAAGATATAGGTGATGATATTTAATTTTCCTACATGTAATTCATATGCTGATATATTATGTGATTCATATATATCACGATGTGTACTGATTACATTTTGTTTCTATCTTGCAAGACCCAAAGAGGTCTAGCCAGATCTCTACTATTAGGTCGTTGTAGAGATAGTTCCAGCATCTTTCGATGAGGAGGAGGTGGAATTATATTATGTGCCCCCACCTATTGTGGAGCAAGATCTAGAGTCACTGAGACCCTTCACGAGACTACGGGCAGCATACGAGGACTTGAGGAGACAGGTTTTCCTAGCCAGGGTTGCACCATAGGCATAGTCATCACAGACTTCGAGAGAGGTGGCATGGTTACAATAAGATAGGGATCAAATAGCATGAGAGCAATGGCTGACACTTGTCTAGATGGAGAGGATGGAGTACACGATCAGATTCAGTGGTTCACAATCATGATCACACAATACCATCTCTCGACGTTCAACTACTAATGCAGTGCAAGTGCCAGATCTTGAGGAATCTGGTAATCATTGTGTAGACACTGAAAATAATCAACTGACACAATGCATATAATCTTGCTCAATTAACATCATTTCCTCTATTAATCAAATAAATCAATTCATTTAATTAATTCACTAAGCTTCATCATACTTAATTAAATAAATAAAATTATTTAATTAAGTCGTAAAGGTATTCTTATTTGATTCAATAAATTAAAATGATTTAAATCAAATATCAAAACCCCTAAAATCCTCCAAGTTAATTAATAATACTTAATTAACTCATAATCATAATTACCATTCTCTAGCTTTTGACTCAACCTGATTCAAACCTAAACCCTTAACTAACCCACCCACTTGCACATGAAATTCATTTTAACTCATTATCTAATTATCTTTATTTTCCCTCACAAGGCATATTCCCAAGGAATATTCCCTCATTAATTCCATTTGTTTGACTTTCTTTCTCAAACAAATTTCCCCCAAAATCTCTCAATCATATGCATTTAAAGCCATATTTCAAATTTCAAACCCACCTAGCTTCATTTACTTGCACAATCTCCAAAATGTGCTCATTCTTCCTCCAATCGCATGTGGACAAGTGGGCCTTCTCTCATTGGTTGGTCTTTTGTCCCACATTTATCCAAATCCTTCAATCTTCAACTCTAAAATCTATAAATATAAGGCATTTTTCCTTCAAAATCATCTACAATCTCAAGCATTTTCATTATCATCACTTGCATCTTGACATCACTATCATTTTGAGCTTATCAGGGGGTGGGAAAGGGAATCCTTTCCACATTAAAGGAGCACCACTCCCACTATGGAATAGAGTTTGATCTTGATTTCTTATGCTTTCATTTAGTTGTTTTTGTTCTATTTCTCTTGTTTGCATAGGTAGCATGATCAAGTATTTCATAGGGATGTTCTATTTGCTTTGTTTAGATTGATTAATGCTAACATTGGTCATGGTTTGAATAAGATTGCAGAAAAAACATCCAAAAAATGGGACTAAAAGGAGGGCACCCACTACATTTCGTAATTTTCTTTATTTACATGTTCTGAATTAAAATACTTCCTTTACTCTTGATTGAGGGTATTGATCTTTTCTGGAATTACCCTTTTGGTGTTTATTTAGACTCTATGTTTATCAATTTTATTCTGATCCATTTGTAGTTTTACAACCTTGTTTTAAGCCATTGGATGCTCATATCATTTATTTGTGGCTGAAATCTTGTTTTGGACTGTCATTATGTTCAGGTGGCAGATCGCATAAAGACAGCAAAAGGTCTTTTGCCCCTATTTTAATGTCCTTTTTTTGAGCTTGCAGATTTTTTTTTTGTTCATGGCTTTGTTGATTTCCTCTAAATTTTCTAGCCTTCACGTCGTTTCCATGAGATCTTCAATTTATCAGTTTGCTTTCTATCGTCAATGTTGTCATAGGAGGCCATAGGGTTTTTGTTGTAGGTTACTCTCAGACTCTTCAAGAGGTATATCTCTTGAGTTTGGTATGAAGCATGGATCTCTTTTGCATATCTCTCTCTTAAGCTTGATGTAAAGTGTGTATCTCTTTTTTTTCTTCATTCACTGATACACTTGTGTAAGGGGCGCGTGCCATAAAGGCTTTATTTTCTATTCACGTTAACCTCTAGCTTTGCGCGCATTCACTCCTCATACTGACCAAATCTTTATTCAATGCATTAAATTTGAGTTTTCTTTGAGGCATTCGGTCAAACAGTTCATGTGAATTTTCCATGCTTATGCGCATACACATCTACCAGGGAGCGGAAAAGGTTGTGGAATTTGTCTTTTATACCGATCACCTACAGTAGCTCGAAAGCTTTTAAAAAGCATTCATTCATTATTTTCTATTTTTTTTAATCTGCCAATAGCCTTTGCTAGAAAATTGCTAAAATATTTTCAACACATACATTTGGTGCATATCTTGCAATTATTATTTCTTTCGGGCATTCTCTCAAGTAGTTTGTGTGCCTTCTGAAACTTGAGTGATACATGAAAATCCATTCCAGTCGTCACCATTTTTTCATTTGTTGAATCCAAACTTAAAACCAATTTTTTGAAATTTGATCCCCCTACTATTTTTGCAGACTTTGTAAGATGATCCGCATTAATGTTTTGTCTCCCTCTTCTCAGCATTCCATCTAAACAACGACTAAAATGAACAACATCCTTTGATGGATGTTCATACTTTTTTTTATAACTCCCATTTTGTCTTACACATAGAAGATGTTGTCAAAGGTTATAGAATCTGGCTTTTACGCCAGATGAATTGCATTTACTTTAAAGTCTCCAAATCCTCCCCCAACCGATCTATCTGTTGTGCATAGTTCATAAATATTTCATGTTAGGAGACCATGTATTTTAGGTATTCTTTCAAAAGTTTCACATGCCCTCTCTATGCTTCCATTTTGGCACAGGAAGAGAAGTCACGAGCAAAGGCAATCAACAGTTTTATTTTTGGTCTTCTTGAGGCATGGGCTATGGGAGAAATTTGTTGATATTCAACAAGAAGATTGGGTTGTGCAACACTATTGTGTCCTATCAAGCCTTTGTTTATGACTGTTCAAATAAACTTCAATTGGCGACTCTAACAACCTTGATCTCTTGAACGGCTTCAAGTGGGCGGCTTACTCTTCATTGTGCATACCCAATATTGGTTGAATCCTTTAATCGCCTATCCAAAATTTTATTTTCCTTTATCGTGCTCAATTTTTTCTATATAGTTTTTACATTATTATTTCTCTTCTGATTCGTCATTGTTTGAAATTGATTTACATGATATGCGGCCTCATAATTGCTCCATTTGTGTGCCTTGTTTATGTTTCTATTTCTTTTTGTATGCACGTCTATGAAATTTTCCATCGTGTCTTAAGGAGAATATGGTTGCATCAAAATGAGAGGAAGACCTTACATGCGTAGAAACGGAACTCAAAATGGACTTGAGAATTTTTATTAAATAGAGTCTATATAGCAGTAGTAGATTATGGGTGTGCTTGCGAAGGTCAATTCAACAATAAGTGTGGCAGATTTTGTGTCCTAGCTTGGAAGATTATGTTTGCACATATTATGTCCACTTGAAACTTATTATTAGCCTACTCAACAACATTTTAAATTCGTTGGCACACTCATTAAAGAAATCGCTGCTATACTTTTCATATGCATTTAACAAGTACTAATTTTTGCATTGATTTATGTTAGTGCTCTGTTTCAGATTTTTTTTAAGACCTTTGTCTTGTGAACTGTATTGTCTGAATTTGAATTACTTTCCAAATTTTATATCGATTAGGGCATCATAAACCTCTGTTTTTTCTAGCTAGTAGCATTAAAAGGGAAATCTCGATGCAATCCAGTGTCTCTGACATATTTACTTCTTGCGAGTAACTCTTTAAATCATTGACATATGATCTTGAATGACAACTATATTTATTTCAGATTTTGATTTGATTTAAAATGATCTCTATCAATGACGAAAACCTTAGGTATATGGTATGTATTATTCACAATCCAATGCCTCTGACATATTTATTTTCTTGCAGGTAAATTGTTGACATATGATCTTGAATGATAACTTTATTTATTTCAGATTTTGATTTTATTTAAAATGATCTCTATCAATGATGGAAACCTTAGGTATGTGGTATGTATTATTTGTAATCCAATGCCTCTGACATATTTATTTTCTTGCGGGTGAATATTTGACATATGATCTTGAATGAAAAAGTTTCATTTATTTTAGATTTTGATTTGATTAACATGATCTTTATGATGGTGGCAACCTTGGGTCTCTAGGTTGGCATCAAGAAACAGCGATGATTTTCTCTCATATGAGAATCAAACAACAAGTAGATTTGAATTAGAAAAGTGCTCATTGAATGTGGGAAAAATCATTTCTTATTGCTTATGGAAATAACCTGGGGCCTTCAATTCTTTCTTTCCTTTTCTATTTTAGGCCAAATAGGTCAATTTGGGGTTAGAATTAGTCAGTGATTGATTTTTCAAAGTTGGTTAAAAAATTGAACCTTAGAAATTCACTAGAGTTTGGATTTTGGGTTAAAATTGAACAAAAAACTTCACATTTGATTTTGGTGCTTAAAACAAACTCATCATTGCCTTTGCGGATTTAAAACAAACTTGTGTTTGATTTGATTTTGTAATCTTTTTTTCAATTAGTGTCAATCAAATGTGTATGCACTTCTCTTGTTCTTCACAATGATCTTGAGAATCAAAAGCATCCTAGTGACATTGATTTCCTAAAATATTACATGTACACACTTCAAGTTTGGGCTTAAAATTGATAAATCATGCGAGTGTGAAGAAAAGGCATTGTGTGTGCTCCCTCCTAAATGTGTTAGGTGGTCAAACTAAAAATTCATTCTTCGCTAATGTTCACCTTTAGAGAGCTTGTCATAGTAGGAAAAAATACTCACCCCAAGGGAATGACTCAAACCAATAACGAGCTAAACGCCAAGCTTCTCCCAACCGGTATATAAATTTTAATGTTGATGAAAACTCATCATTACACGAGCTCCTACGGACAAGTAGGTGATACTCTTTATTGATTTGATCTTCCCTTTTGTGTGGCCTTCTGAACGGGTGCCTGGATTATCAACCAAATTGTGTAAAAGCCAAAATCCTTATCTATTTTTTGATGCAAGAATGATTGGTCTAAAGTCATCCCACATTTTTATGGCTCTTGGTAGAGATGAGAATTATTCCATGGGAGTTTTATGGGTACTCATGCTTGGCTAACCCGAGAAGCAAGTGCACTGTAAGGGGGAGCCTATGTGGTCAAGCATCTAATCATCCACTAAGAGTAAGCATAGTTGGATTCATCCAAGTGGGAACTCAACAAATATTGCCTCTTTTATCCTAGGATTTTTCATCACTTCGAAATCAAACAAAGCTTTGCTTGGATCCAAAACACTTGAAAACAAATATAAAACATTATCATCAAATTTCAAACCCTTTAGAGGAAGCAAATACCTTTGACAAAGTCCAAGTGCTATTGCTTTCCCTATGGATTTTATCTTTAGAGGCTTCTAAGTATTTGGATTTACATCTTAATTTTCTCTCACTAAAGTCAACATTAGGAAACTTTTGCCTTAATTTCCTTGATTCCTCGCATAATGGACTTTGTGGGATGATAAGAAATTGGGACATTAGACATTTAGTTTTAAAAGCTAATCAAGAGAGTGTTTGTGGTAAAAATAACTCATTAATAAAAGTTAAGAACAATTGAACCCCACACAGTGCTTAGTGTCTTTTGGTCATATGGTTTTCCATGCAAACATTGGTCTTTTGGTTTGAACTACTCCTAGAGAAAAGCATGTTCTTCACTACCTTGGTCCTGAAAACAAAGTATTCTTAGGTTCATCTAGGATCAAGCCAAACACATCATCCATCCTGAACATTTATTATCCCATCCCACCAAACAACTTTTTGAGCTTTGGAAACATCATTATCTAGACTTGGGTACATCGTTAAACCAAATCAAAATCACCTTGTTTAGTTATGAGTGTGAGAATGCATCCTTTCTCATACCTCTAGTTAAATTAGCACCTCTTTGAACAAGTTCATCCTAAGCTCACATCTAACATCTTTGGATCTATAAATTCATTATCCAAATCAATCAATCAAAATCAAATTAGGTAAAGTCTAGCATTGATCCAGAATTCCTAAAATTTCAAACACTCATATCACTCACCCTTTCATCTTTCATCTCATCAATTATCCTAAACACCTTAGAGGTTAACTTTTGCAACAAGGTCAAAACACAAGAGGAACATGCAGTATAAACTTGATTCACACATCATGAGTGGTCTAAATCAACCAAACTATCAAAGCCTTACAATGTCGATTTATTATCAAAACTCACATTTATGCAATCCATGTATGGGATCATTATCTCCTACAAACCTCAATGATACAACAAATGTGAGTTTTCCCAATCTAAATTTTGGACCACCTTTCCCAATGGTATATTTAAATAAAAGTCGAAACTCAAAAATCTATCAACAAAACAATCAATGCATGATTCTTCTTCCAAACAACATTATCCCACAAAATACATACATTACAAATGTGACTATACCAAATACAAGATTACCAAACATGAACATATCAAATCCACACTTGGTCAACTTTGGGATAGATATGTTTGCAAATAATGCAAATGTGGTTCAAATTCCAAACAATATGTTAATGACTCCAAGTATTGATCCACGTCAAGGTAACACCATGCAAAATCAATGTTACCTAAATCAAAGCAATATGATTCCCAACCTCAACAATGTTCAATTTCAACCTATAATGCCAAATCTAAACATCATCCCAAATCAAAACATTGTCCAAAATCAATTTATCCATGATCCCATACAAACACCACAAGTATGAATTCTAAATATTCTTGAAAAAAAACCAAATCAAATATATCAAAGGTGTAAAAATCAAAATCAAGATCAAATTTTGCAGGATCAAATTGCTTCACTTGCCAAAATAGTTGATCCATTGTGCCAAGAGAAACCTCCACCCCGAAATCAATACACTCTTCTATTGGCTGAACCATGTCATCAAAGCATTGGGTTGTGTCCCCAACCACATCAAGAACAATATATCTAAAGTCAAGAAGTTGGATATAAAGATCAACAACATCAACAACAAACCCAACTTCCACATCTCAGAGATCAATCACCACATCTCAAAGATCAATCACCACATCTCCAAAATCAATCACCACAAGGTCAATTTAAATTATAAATCTCACAAGGTAACAAATGAAAATACACACCACTTGGGGAGCCAATCGAATCGGTCATGCAACGGTTGATACATGAAAATCTCATTAAAACCCCTATTTATGTGAATTATCAAGAGCCCATGGTGAAACCACCAGGGTATAACAAGAAGTACCTTTGTGATTTTCACAAAATAAAGGGACACATAACATCAAATTGTATTCGACTTAAAAATCTTGTCCAAGACCTTATTGATCAAAAAATAATAACTATTGGGGACAATGATCAGGATTCAACCATTAGCTATAGCAGTGACAATCTCTCCTCCATAATTGTTGAAAATAATGATCAAGATCTATCCATCAATGAGCACCTTGAAGATGTGTCTACCTCATTTGAATATCAACTCAACATACATCAAGAGTCACTTTTTGATCATGATAAATAACCCTCAATAATATCCAACAATGATCTATTCAAAGGAGTGTTAATATTATTTGATCCTATAATTGGTGATCCTTCCACCAATGATCATTTTGAAAGTGTCTCTACATCACCTAATGAGTTAAAGGACATATCTCAAAATTTTACCCCAAAGCATGATCGACATCTTTCACCAAAGTCTAGCAATGGTCCTTTCCAAGACATATTGACATCCTTCGACCTCATGGTTTCAGATATTGAAGAAATCCTCAACTCAACATTTGATCCAAGTCCACTTAAAGATCAAGAGGATATTGAGCCACTTCCCATGCCTAATGAAGATATCCAAGAACCCTTTATAAGTAATCCATCCTTTGAAACTAACCCATATCAAGAACGTGATCCAAAGCATGTTGAAAGAAATTCTAAAATTAATCAAGATCAAGAATTTGTATCTCCAAGATACTACAATGATCTAATGGTCACTCTCCTATCTATACAAGATGTTGCAAATGATGACCATATCCATATAGCATATACTCCTCCATCTACCCATGGGATGCTTTCTTTGGATGGACACATAGATGATATTCATTCAAAACAAGAGTCTCATACTCTTAACATCATTACCAAGGAACAAGAGTCTCCTACTCTTAACATTTGTACACATGACCAAGATATAGAAAAATTTGGAGACATATCAGAAATAGATCATGAAGAAGGCTTCTACAAAAGTTGTGAATTAGAAACATCATGTGGAGACATATCAGAAATATATCATGAAGAAGGCTTCTACGAAAGTTGTGAATCATAAAAAATCATGTGAAAGCATATCAAGAATGAATCATGAGGAAGAATTTTACATGGACAATGAATCATCAATTTTACAAGATCAAGCCAAAGATATGAATTAGGAAGTTATCCCACAGATGGAGGAGATTATCACTTATAAACTTGGATCACTTACCTTTTTTAGGGAAAGCTATGTTATCAATAAAGAATTTATCACCTTTAAAGATCCACAATAGAGTAGAGAAGGATTAGCACCTTGTTTCCAAAGTAAATCATATCCTATTACAAATATTTTTTTTCAATAGATGAATTATCAAGGTAGAGGATTAGGCCTACATGAATAGGGTATCCTAGAACCAGTGTGGATTATTAGCAATCCTAAGTATCAAGGTCTTGTTTATTTGACAATTAAGGGATCTAAACATATTAGTGGTACTTCCACAATATTGGGGGCAACTTCATCTCAAAAAAATGTCAACATAGGGAGCACAAAGAATCCTTACGATGAAACCAATGCCAATACTACAATCTGCCACATCATGAATCTTCATACACCCATCACCCCATCAACGAATTGGGACCAACATCAAAAGAGAGATTTGAATCAAAGCACAAAGAACGTTATCAAAGAAAAAGAATTTGTGAAGCATAATGGGAAAATAAAATACACATAGATACCAAAAAGTACAAAGAAAGATTATCCCTATCAAACTCCACTAGTCAAAGAAACTATGGGGGAAAATACAAAAGGGAAAATTATCCATCAAAGATACCTGCAAAGGCACAAGTAGGCTTCCCAAGTGACGTACAAATTATATCGAGCAGTTGGTCCTAATTCCATGCACACTTTTGTATCCACCCATCATTTCTCATATTCTCAAGTTTGGAGAGTCAAAGGTTCCAAACTATCAACCAATCCATCTTCTTTTCTTAAACACACTCCATCCCTGCCTCCACACATGATATTTAATTCTCACATCAACCATGTATTGGTAATGACCCTTCATCATAAGGATTCATAAGGCACTCTATTGCGATGTGCGCACAAAGATAAAGTTAACCTTGGTATCAAAAAAGTAGATCAAGAATCTCAAAAGTTGTATTGAAGTGCATGAATCTTGGTAAAGAAACTTCTTCAAGAAAGATATCAGTAGCACATTATGATAGAAGCATCAACATCAGCAGTACCAGGTGGTTCACCATGAGCTTAAAATCTTTCAGCAAAAAATCCAAAATTAAAAAAAAAACATGAAAATAGTAAAGGTAAAAATCGTCCTCCAGTGAAAACCACATGGGTGGTGCTTTGGACAGGTACCATGATGAAAACCTATCAAACAAAAATCATGTGTAGAATTGAGCATCTACATGCACCACTTTGGGAGAAACCATCTTATCACATCCATAATAAATCAAAAATTCCATCCATCTCATCCATAATAAATCCATTCATCCATGAACCATTTATCCAATCCATTTTCATATATATGCATCCATCTTCCAAATTATCTTGATCTTGACAAAGTTTGGTGCACACTTTACACTTGCTTATGGTAGACATCTTGACATGGGTCATTTTCATTGATCCTATCCTACCCAACATTATCTGAGCCATGAAGCACTATCCAAATGGTCATCCTCTATTCGAACACCTTGTCTTATCACAAGATAATCCTTGGCATCGTTTGCATGCTTACCATATCCATCCATCCATCCATCTATCCAAGAATCCACCCATGGCCTTTCAAACATTGTTAGACACTAGGGGAAAATATTTACTTCTTGCTTCAAAAATAAATCTTGATCTATATCCTCCAACTTATGTGGTGATCCAAATATTGGTAAAGGTAAAATCAAATTGGTTAAGTATTTGAGAGCCAAAATTGAAATCACTAACCCATGGCATATTTTTACAAGATGATGATCCTTATCAAGCTTTATCTTTCATCAAACATCAATCCAAAAAATCAATATAGCAATTGCATCTAACTTGCACTTGAATGTCACATCAAATCATCAAAACAATTTTGTTCCAAATCAAGCTTCAAAATCTTGGTCATCCAAATCTAACCAATCCTTCATCATCTCGGGATATCCTTCCTAATCCTTGTGTTGCTTAACACTATCCTTGCATTTTTGTGTATCCTCAACAATGTTATCATCATCAATCTTGATTAATCAGAATCCAACCAATCCATCATCATCTTGGGATATCCTTCCCAATCCTCGTGTTGCTTAACACTATCCTTGCATTGTTGTGTATCCTCAACAATGTTATCATCATCAAATCCATCAATCTGATCAATCAATCCTAGCTTGGTTTTCAACAAAATCCCAAAACAAAGCGCTGATATTATATCCATATACAAATTGTCAAAATCGTGCGAAAATCCAAAAACATCCAAATCATATCAAAAATCCCAAAAGTAGGTCAAAAAAAGTCAGAAAACATTAAAAAAAATGGTATCTGAACTACGTCATCTGTAAGATTAAATGTAGGAAAGGCCATCATTGATGAGCCCCCAAGACATAAAATCCAAAAACATTCATAAATCTTAGAAAACACCAAAAAATTTGAAAATAAAAACATTTGTAAAACATCTTGAAAATACCAAAAACAACCTCAAAACATTTCAAAAAACATCAAAAACATCCAAATATTTGATAAAAATCCATCCATCCCATTTCGCTTTCACCCGCAATAATCTCATCCATAATAAATCAATTGTCACCTTCATCCTTTGGCAAAACAAATAGAAAAAAGTTCCATAATAATCAGAAAAAGAAAACTTTTAAACACAAAATCAAACTCTTGATCGTTTTCACAAACATGTCAATTGACCTTATATCAACGGCCTTTTCAAACAACCAAAAAAAAATTCCACCATCCACTAACATGTCCTAGGATGTATCCTTCCTACAATGGGCATTCTCTTTTGGCAAAATCAGTTTCGATTCTTATCCTAAACAAAACACATTCCCATCGCTAAAGGTGTGAAGAACATTGGCTTGTTTGTTCACTTGATCTTTTCTTTGATTTATCTTATTGCGTTCATTCCAATGACCTCTCGATAATGTCTAATCAAAACGATTTAGAGAGAAATGAATGGGGCATTGATCATTATCTTTCATTTGCTATGCTTGTTGGATGTTCTTGTAATATAACCTTGGTGAATACTTGCTTTGTTAGGTATGTATGGAGGGTGTTTTGAATAGCTTGTTGACTATTACATTGGAAGGTTACACCTTTCCATGCTTTGGTTTGAGATTTTTGAAACTTCTAAAGTGCATCCTAGCTAGGTTTGTGTATGTCAGGTGTGAACAAGATCCTGCTATCTATTTATCAAGTCAAAGTCCATCACACTAGGTGCAATGCCATCTTGGTTCTTTATACCTTGATGCATCATACCTATGTGTGTTATCAAACATAATGAAATTTATTCTCTTTATTTCTCCCATCCTTGGATAACCAATACATCATCATCATTCATCATTATCTCTAATAAAGTCTTGACGAATCAAAGATTCAAGGGTTGTTCCCTCTCATTCTTCTATCCTCTTTCACACTAACATGTTATCCTGAAATGCATCCATCCTGCATTCATAAAATATCAGAACTCTCATCCTACATAATCATGGCATATCATCATAGGACAACATCATCTGTCTCATCCATCTCACATGCATTGCATCATCATTTAAGTTGTTTAGGATAATATAGATTCTTTATTCTAAGCATCTTAATCCATCTCATTTACATCATCATTATCATGTAGATATGTTATCCTAACCATCTTTGCATCCATCTTGAACCTCTTTATCGTGATATTGACCCTCAAATTGAACTCTTCGCTCAATCTCTTGATGGGGCAATGTGCCAACATACTTCTTTCCATTGGGGCATCCGAAAAAATTAGAAATTTTTTGAATTTTGATCTTGGTGGAATCATTCTTTGAATCAATGCAATAGGTACATTGCTTCAAAGAGGGGAAAAATGTAGATACTAAAAATAATCAACTGACACAATGCATATAATCCCACTCAATTAACATCATTTCCTCTATTAATCAAATAAATCAATTTATTTAATTAATTCACTAAACTTCATCATACTTAATTAAATAAATCATATTATTTAATTAAGTCCTAAAGGTCTTCTTATTTGATTCAATAAATCAAAATGATTTAAATCAAATAACAAAACCCCTAAAATACTCCAAGTTAATTAATCTGAATTAATTAACTAATAATCATAATTACCATTCTCTAGCTTTTGACTCAACCTGAGTCAAACCTAAACCCTTAACTAACCCACCCACTTACACATGAAATTCATTTTAATTCATTATCTAATTATATCTATTTTCCCTCACAAAGCATATTCCCAAGGAATATTCCCTCATTAACTCCATTTGTTTGACTTTCTTGCCCAAACAAATTTCCCCCCAAATTCTCTCAACCATATGCATTTAAAGCCATATTTCAAATTTCAAACCCACATAACTTCATTTACTTGCACAATCTCCAAAATGTGTTCATTCTTCCTCCAATCACATGTGGACAAGTGGCCTTCTCTCATTGGTTGGTCTTTTGCCCCACATTTATCCAAATCCTTCAATCTTCAACTCTTGAATCTATAAATACAAGGCATTTTTCCTTCAAAATCATCTACGATCTCAAGAATTTTCGTCATCATCACTTGCATCTTGGCATCAATGTCATTTTGAGCTTATCAGGGGGTGGGAAAGGGCATCCTTTCCACATCAAAGGAGCACCACTCCCACTATGGAATAGAGTTTGATCTCGCTTTCTTATGTTTTCATTTAGTTGTTTCTGTTCTATTTCTCTTGCTTTCATAGGTAGCATGATCAAGTATTTCATAGGGATGAACTATTTTCTTTGTTTAGATTGACTAATGCTAACATTGGTCATGGTTTGAATAAGAATGCAAAAAAACCATCCACACATTGTCCTCAGTGACATTGTATATTATTATCACATGTATAGAAAACTTTTTGATATATATATATATATATACATGCATGTTGATGTTATATGTGTTGATTTAATTTGTGAATGTTAAATGGTAATGTGATTAATTAAATAGCCTTTTTAAGATTACTTAATTAATGTCCACATGATTTAACAAATTTGATATGATCTAATTAAAATGTGTTAGATCTTCTCTTAGATACAACATAAAGATTAAGTATGTTATGCACTTATGATTGTAAAGCAACATAACACACAAGAGGGAATTTTTGAATAGTATAAAATCTAAAGCAATTATAAAATGAATTACATAATCACTTTAGTGTTTTAAGGAAACATGTATAATGATTTGTCAAGAATGAAGCAATGAGAAAGCATATAGGATATAATCTAATAGCTCCAACAACACTTCTATATAAATCATACCATTCAAAATGGGCTTATACATAATACTGATGAAGATGTGTGGAATTAATAGGCTCTTTAAGAGGGGTGTCATCACGCTCGATTAAGGTATAAGCACCAGATCCATTATTCATATTGACCACATAGGGGCCTAACCAGTTAGGACTGAACTTTCCTTTATCACTATAGTCGATAGTAGTATTTCGCTGATTTTCATATAAAACCAAATCAGCTTTCTTAATGTCTGAGGAATGACACTAATATCATGTTTTTGTTGTATTTTTTTAGAATAAGCTTGAATATTCTCGAGAGCGTTAATGCGTTGTTCATCAAGAATTTCAATCTAGTGTAATCATTGTTGCTTATAGGTGTCATTATCAACAAGACCTTGGAGAGCGATCCGCAATGTGGGGATTTCTAACTCTGAAGGTATGATAGCCTCAGTACCATAGACAAAGTTGAAAAGTGTATTTCCCATAGAAGAGAAAACATTTGTGTGATAGGCCCACAACGCATATTGTAATTGTGTATGCTAATATTTTTGGTTTAGATTAACAGTTTTCTTAAGGATTTGTTCAAGGATTTTATTAGTGCTTTTGGCTTATCCATTAGATTGTGGGTATTAAGGTGTTGAAAAGAGTCGTTGAATAT
This sequence comes from Sequoiadendron giganteum, assembly GCA_007115665.2. Classification (NCBI taxonomy): domain Eukaryota; kingdom Viridiplantae; phylum Streptophyta; class Pinopsida; order Cupressales; family Cupressaceae; genus Sequoiadendron; species Sequoiadendron giganteum. The sequence goes on along the minus strand of CM021101.1, from coordinate 120,734,350 downwards.
GAAAGGTCTCTAGGAACTTCCTCACATCATTGTTTTTAAATGGTGTGCCATTGTCTGAAACTAATGCAGAAGGAAGTCCAAAGCAAGTGATGATGTGTTCCAATAAGAAATGACATATCACATCAGCAGTTGTAGACTAGAGAGGAATAGCTTCTACCCATTTGGTGAAATAGTCAGTTGCAGTAATGATAAACGTATGTCCAGTAGAAGAAGGTGGTGAGATTTTTCCAATTAGATCCAATCCCCATACAGAGAACAGACAAATAGGGATTTGGGCACAAAGCTCAGAAGTAGGAGCATGGATCAAATTTCTATGTTCTTTTCATTTATGACATCGCTTAACATACACATAACAATCATTTTCCATGTTTTTCCAGTAATAACCCATACGAAGGAGCTTTCGCACTAAGCTTTTACCTCCAAAATGACCTCCACAAGTGCCAGAATGGGCTTGTTTGAGGGAAATATGACTTTCAAAATCCTTGAGACATCACAGAAGAATTCCATCAAAGGATCTTCTATACAATGTATCAGCAAGGATTATGTACTTAGTGGTTAACGTTTTTATGTGAATGCGGGTGTTTCTAGTTGTAGGCTAGGGAATAATACCATATTTTAAGTAGTTATATATGGCATCATACCATTCACATGGATTATTTGAGAATGTTGGCAGGACATCATCAAGTTTTTTGTTGATGGAAGGTTTCATGATGGGGTGGATGGTAAACATGACTTTTTCCGAAGGATCGATAGGAGAGATAAGAGAGGCCAAACTAACCATTGCATCCACATGTCGATTATCTTTTTGAGGGATTTTATCAATGGTGAATGAGTCAAACTGCTTTAACAAAGTCAGGGTGAGATCCTTATATTGTGATATTTTATCATGTTTAGTTTGATAGATACCATTGATTTGTTTAATCACCAATTGTGAATCACCATATATCTTTATGGCTTTAATTCCCATGACTAAAGCAACATGCAATCCAGCAATTAATTCTTCATACTCGGTTGTATTATTCATACATAGGAAATTAAGGTAATAGGGCAAGGGAATAGGCTTACCTATGGGCAGAATTAAGATAGCTCCAACACCAAAGCCTGTTCAACACTTGGATCCATCAAAGTACAATTCCCATGTAGGAAGTTCTATGGTAAACACACTATCATCAGGAAAGGATCCATTGGTAGGTAACACTAAAGGAGAAGGAGCATCGGCTAAATGGTCGGTTAAGGCTTGGCCTTTGATTTCTTTTTGGGAAACAAATTTAAGGTCAAACTCAGTTAACAACATTACCCACTTAGCAAGACGTCCTAAAAGGTCTATTTTATTGAAAATATATCTGAGAGGATCAAACTTTGTCATCACTTGTATTTCTTTGTTTAGTAAGTAATGTCACGACAGTTTACTAGTAGTGAATACAAGAGCCAAACATTATTTTTCTATTGTTGCGTAACATTTCTCATAATCTATGAGCGTTCGACTAATGTAATAAACAAGATGATCTTTACCATTGTCATCTTTTTGAGCCAACAATGCAGCAAGAGCGTGGATGGAAGCAACAATATAAAGCATGAAGGGTTTGTTTTGGATGGCAGGTTGTAAAATGGTTGGAGTTGCAAGATATTCTTTCAAACTCTCAAAAGGCCTATTTACAATCGTCATTCCAATAAAAAGTTACATCCTTTTTGAGGAGGTGTGTAAAAGGCAACATACGATCGGATAAGGATGCGACAAAATGACCAATGGATTGAATCCTTCCTTGTAATGTACACAATTGGGAGATGTTGTGAGCAAGTGGCATGTTAATTATAGCGTCATTTTTTTGGTATCCACCTCAATGAGATATGATAAGTTACCCTAAAATTTGACTACTATCTACTCCAAAGACACACTTTTTTGGATTTAAGCGCATGTTATACTTACACATGCACTCAAAGATTTTTCGAAGGACATTCACATTATCGTGTCAGGTTAAGGATTTAGCTAGAATGTTGTTAACATAATCTTCTAAGATCTTATGTATGTAATCATGAAATACCAAGGTCATTGCTCATTGATAAGTAATGTCTGCATTCTTTAATCCAAAAGGCATCATAACCCAACAAAATGTTCCCCAAGCGGATGTAAAGGTCATCTTGTATTGATATTGTGGGTTTATGAAGAGTTGATCATATCCAGAAAATCCATCCATAAAGGATAACAAAGCATGTCCAGCAGTTGAATCTACGATCATTTCGATGTTAGGAAGAGGAAAGTCATCTTTTAAAGAGGCTTTGTTCAAGTCTCAAAAATCCATACATATCCTAACACGATTATCAGGTTTAACAACTATGAAGATGTTTGATATCCAAGGAGAATAATCGATGGGGAGAATGAAACCTACGTCAAGGATCTTTTCAAGTTATCCTTTAACATGCAAGGCTATCTTAGGGTTTATCTTTCATATCTTTTGATGAACGAGCTTAGCATTTTCAGCAAGGAAAATGTTATGAGTAATTATCTTCAAATCTATTCTAGGAATATCAGAATATTTCCAAGAAAATAGTTCAAGAAAAGCGTGAAGCAAGGTTTCCATATCCTCTTGTTCTTCATCATCAAGGCACTTCCCAATTTTAATGACTTTGTCTTTATCATCTATTTCCATTGGTATGTCAAGGGTATCTCCTAAAGGAATTACATTAGACTTAGGAATTCCTTGATCATATGGTTCCATACTTCTGGTAATTTCATTAATCTCACTAACGGTGAGCCCATAACTTATCATAGCACAAGAGGCATTTCTCTTGGAGCTAGAAGTCCTATCTGAAGCACCTAATAGATGATTCAAACCTTCATCATCATGAATATAAGTGAATGGTGGGGAATCCATATCAAGGAATTCAAGTTGTTTAAGTGTGAGATTGGTTCTTGGTGTGTATGTGATATTGTTGATGTTGAGAGATGTTTGCTGAGATGCTTTTGTAGTTCTAGAAAAGGATATCCCTAGACCAGTCTTAGTTCCTTGTGTATTAGGTTCAATGGGCACACGAATTCCTTTCTCATGCTTTCCACATCCTTTACCATTATATCCTAATTATTTTACAAGATCATAACTGCATCCATACATTCTTTCCATTTCATGTGGGTTAGGTGGTTGCTGATAATCTATCTCATCAAAATTTGTTGTGTATGTTGAATTTTCTTCCAAAAGAGATGAGGTAGATATGTGGGTAGGTTTTTCTTCATTTTGGGTAGAGAGGACTATTGGTTTTTCTTGTTTTTCGTCCTCTTTTCATGTAACAATACACTCACCCATAAATGAAGGTGTGAATTCTAATGATCCCCAATCATCACCAAGTAAGTTAAACTGGGATTTTTCTTCTTGTTGATTCTTCTCAGAAGGGGTAATGTTGGAGGTAGGAATTAATGTGTTGAGAGAACTTGATGTTCCCTTTTCAAGTTGTAAGCAACTCTCAGGCTCGGGGTCTATGTCAATTTGATAGACTTTGTTATTATAGACATATTTCATTTTGCAATGAAGGGTCGAGGGAACCGTGTGCATCTCATGTACCCATGGTCTTCCCAAGAGGAGATTATAAGAAAGTTCATAGGGCATGACATAAATAGGGGTTTGTAGTGTAACCATTCTGATAGTAATAGGTAAAGTGATGACACCAAGGGGTTGCTTTGTAACATTTTCAAAGCCTCTAATGGATAATGAATCGGATTTGATTTATGATCTATCCACACATAACCTGTCAAGAAGCTTCACACTACACACATTTAGGGTAGAGCCATTATCAACAAGGGTCCTTTTCATTCCTATTCAATCATATTGCTATGATCATAAAGGCTTTATTTTGCTTTCTCAATTATAAAGGAAGGAGCTCATATTGGTAGAAGGTCATGTCTACATTGGTTGTATTCATTTCTTGTAGGAGAGTTGTCACATCATTAGCATTCAAAACAGGAGGGACCACTATCTCTTGCAATGTCGTTTGAAGCATAGAATGACAGTTAGGGGAGTTCTAAAGAAGATCCCAAAGGGATATCTTGGCGGGAGAATTCTTAAGTTGTTCAACCAAATCGTACTCCCTAAATCATGAGTTTAAATGGGTTGTCGTAGGTAAGATGGGGTTGGGCAATGGTAAGGGTGTTGAGGTGGCTTGTTGAGGATGTGGGTTATTTCAAGTATAATGAGTATGAGCAACAATAGCATGTGATTAGGTGGGAAAAGGGTAAATTCAAGTGTAGATGGGGTTGAAGGTTTATGGGAAGGTGGGTAGAGAACAAGTTGAGGTTGGATGATATTGACATCTTTTGTTTGAGGTTTCTCACAACAAACCCTATTGGATGAGTTAGGTGAAGTGAAATCCTAAAGAACTTCATCTAACATACCATGGATATCATCACAACTAAAAATTTTGGGAGATAGGTTATTGGTGGTGGGTTTGGATTTATCATCACAAACCTTAGTGGGTGAACTTAGTGAGAGGAAGCCCTGTAGAGCTTCATCTAACTTATCCAGGTCATCACTACTAAAAGGTTTAGAGGATATAGTTTGCTTATAGTGAAGAAGTGTGTGTATTGTTTCATGTGATGTTTCAATGGTTTTGTTCTCATGTTCCACTAAATTTTCTTTAAAAGAACTAGGAACTAAAGTTGAAAATGAAACTTGTAAAGATCTAATGCTATTCATAAATGCCATCAAAGTAAAAGATGTTTATGCTAATGATAACCACATAATAGAAAGTAATTGAATGTAAATAGAGCATGAACTGTAACAAACAGAAACTTCATAAACTAGCAAGTAAATTTAGAAATTACTGGTGTGAAATGTGCACTAGGACTAGGTTGCCCAAGGTGGTGACTTAGTCCCAGTATGGGTATTTTTCATTTTTTTCTAGTTTTTATGATGAAAAATGTTGTATTCTAGACTGTAATGTGTAGAGCTATATGGCATATGAAAAATTTCTCTATTATGTAATGAAATAAATACAAAAAATGAGTCTTTTTAACTAAGGTAAGGTATGAAACCCTAGGATGGATTTTTAAGTAATGCATTGCTAAGAGAAGAGGTTCCTAGGATGAAAATGCAAAGTAAATTAGAAGTAAAATGTGTCTAAATGAAGGTTCACCAAAATGAACCTCAAAATTTATATTTTGGGTAAAGGAATGGGTCCCCTAAAGCTTTCAAGGGTTTTCATCTAGAAGTAAGGGGATTTTCCTTTTGTGGTACATAAATCTTGGGATTCATTCAATATTAGGGTTGGATATGGTTGAAATTTTTATGTAAAGTATTCTAAATGCTATAATCTGATAAACAAAACTAACTATTGCATGCAAGCTAATGAAATCTACATTGTTTGAAAACACATGATGTTGTGCAACAAAGGTAAGATAACAACTCTACAAGGTAAAGAAACAAGATAAATCAAACTAGTGCACCTAGAAACTGATGAGGACTGAATTAGGGATTGCATAAGCCTCTGAAAATATAAAAAAATTGACTTTTATGCCCACTAGGACACTTACGCCAAGCTGGGCGAGCTAGTTCCTTTTTTGGTAAACTACTCTAGGCTTTGTTCCAACCAATTGGGTGCTCAAATCTATCGAAAACTTTGACAGAAACCTCCAGTGGAACTAGGTCACAATTATTGGTGACCTAGTCCCTTTCAATTTTCTGGGAAAATTGAAAAAGGAGTCGAAGGTCTATCGTTTACACTCTACTTCTCCACTAGAATTTGGACTCATATCCACAAAATCACCTACAAAATAGAGTATATTTTGGTTTCTAATGTGGGGTTTTACTTGGTCAAACCCCTAGTTTTTATTTATACTTTGAAAGAGACAATAAATCTACTTAAACCATAGCCCTAAGCGTGTCTAGAACTAGGAAATTTTAAAATAAGACAAAACCCTATTCTAATGTTCTAGAATAAGATGCATGCAATAGATTTGAATGATAGAATAATTTAATCCAAGAAACCCTAAAATATTGCAAATGAATGTAAGTGGAATTAAATGGGATGCAAACCTTAAATGTGAAGATAGAGAGAAAATGGAAGATGGAATCACTTTAAAAATAAGTCTTTAGGTGTGATTTGGTGGCTAGTTGCACCTCCTCAACCTATATTTCTCCATGATTCTCCATAGGCATCCATGATCAACCCTTTGCAATGTGAGATCTTGAGTGAGAAGTGAGCTTGAAGACTTGCAAAAAACCCTAGTTTGTTGTCCTAAGCTTCAACTTTGTTGTAGAAGAGAGACGATTCTTCTTATGGAAGATGTTTTGCACTTGATTCTTGCAGTTGCTTGTGAAAAATGACCAAAAGTTCAAGAGAGAAAAAATGACCTAAAAACAAGTATTTATAAGCAACAATACCTAATTTTCGGTCATTTTGACCTAAGAGGCCTACACCCATCAGGAATTTTTAGCAAGTCAGACATTTTCTCACTCAAACATGCAAATAACCCTAAAAAGGACTAGGTCACCACCTTGGGCGACCCATTCCCACATGGGGTTTTTGAGGTGGGAATTATGAATTTTGAGTGATTTTGGTATTGTTTGTTGGTTCTTGTGTGGTTCCTTAGGTAAAATAGGTCTCAAAGTCAAAAATAACGAGTCTTAGGGGCCTATAAATGTTGTTTTAGGAGGGTGATTGATGCAAGGGTACCTAAAGTAGGACCACATTAAGCACAAAATTGTCCTTTTCTTCAAACCTATATACATTTTTTGGCGACACATGAAGTTTTAAGGTACAACTAATTCACACACCCTCTCTCAGTTGTCTTGTGCATTCAACACTGGGAAATAGGAAAAACTGAATAGAATGCCAACCCCACTGAGGATAACAATTTTGGAGGCCTACTTAAATGTCCAAAGTCCATGTGACAATACCCTAGGCATTTGTTACAATAAATGAAATTTCCAAGGAAAATCTCTCGCATAACATTATACCATAATTCTTAGTCATAAGTGTCCTCCCATCATTGATAAACCATACCATTGCAAGCCTTATGCACATCATGATAAATTATGTTTTAAATGTTAAAAGGTACTTCACTCAACTTATAGCAACATTAATTCAAACTATTGCCAACACCAATATTGGGAAAAGCATCAACAATAATATTTTTTTCCCTCTAGATATGGAAAATATAAAACTCATCAAAAGAATTGAGAAGAAAAACAAAATCCTTGATAAAAGTTTCTATTGACCAACCCAAATCATTAATCTTTTTTAAACAATTAACAATGTTCAAAGAATCTCCTTCAAGCCAAATCTTTTGAAAACCCTAAGAATGAGCCAAATTCAAGCTATTGTAGGCTGTTAGAGCTTCAATGACATGATTAATCTGGGTACCCAAAGAGAGCGCCACAACCAAAATAAGCCTATCATGTTTGTCTCTTAACACTCCCCCACTTCCAGAATAAGGAATGTTAGGTCTTATGAGAAACATGTTTATTGAAATGTAGAACAATAATGAGACAAATGTATAAGAATTAATCTAGATCAAACTAAGATAATGTAAATGTACACAAATATATAGAGGTGAAAATAAACAAGAATGAATAGAAATTGAGAATATGACCAAATTCAACATAAAGATATGTCACATATTACTATATAATGATATTTAAATATTCTAAAAGAAATTAAAGCTTACCAATTAATTATACTAATTATTAAAATTATGTCATCCCATTCTAAAAATAAATCATTCACTAAAGTGAATCCATTTGATGATGGAAATTCGAATAATATATGAAAATCATTAAAGGTGATTGTTATTGAAGTAAAGTTTTATTCTATAGTTTACGACCTTGGATTGATAGATTGAATAAGTCTTTGTCCTCATAAAGTGAAACCATTTGATGATGTTAATTCAATAATCTACTAGTAAAATAATTTGTTTAAAATAAATTAAAAATTTGGGTTCCATTCCCACCACTGCTTTCTTCCTTTTTCTTTTCCAAATTTTATCCGTTAAAATAAATTAAATGTTAGCATTTGTTGAATGTTCTTTGCTTAACTCCGAAGCTTACTTACTCTTAAGTTCTAGGTAAGTTTTACCTCTGCCTATTTTCTAAATGGTTTCAGACCGCAAGATATTCCAGAGATGAGTAATTATATTGGTCCAGTCTTTATTAAGAAGTCACCTGTGCATGGTCGAGGATTGTTTGCTACAAAGGATGTTGAGATCGGAGATACTCTGCTTGTGGAGAATGCGATTGCACTGAGTGGCATCTATCGTAGGGCCATGGCCTTTAATGTCGAAAAGAGCCCTGCCAGTGAGCTTGAAGCTCTTAATCAAGAGATAGTGGAGCGAGCAGCCTCATCCGCAATGTCATGTCCCAGGATTCTGTGGCAATTGCAGCACCTTACTGATTCATCTTGGCTAGAAGAGGCAGAGGTTCCAGACATGAAGTTGTTCAAAGTAAATAACGGTAATTGGAACAAATTTGGTGAAAACCCAGTGAATTTCCGGATCAACATGTTTAAACTCAGGAAAGCTATGGAGGTGAATGGTCTACTCACACATATTAGCAGGAATGAAGAAAACCCAGCGAAGGAGGATGAACATGATGTCAACTGCGACATTGGTTTTTGGAATAAGAAGAGCGTAATGGAGCAATGCGGGTTTTGGGGGCTTCCATCTTTCATCAACCATTCATGTTTTCCAAATGCTAAATGCATGGTGGTTGGAAAAGCAATGTTTGTTATGGCCGTGAGAGGAATTGCTGCGGAAGAGGAAATAACTGTACCTTACTTCAGAATCCTTTATCCACTAGTGGAACGCGAGCGCAGTTCAACACAACTGGGGTTTCGCTGTGAGTGTAAGCGGTGTGTGTTTGAGCGGTCTCTTGGTCCATCTTTTGTAAAACTGAGTCTGATAATCAACAATTGTTGCGGGTCTCTAACAAACCCAATGAATATTTTCCCCACAGACATCCAGTCCATGGTAGGATTCGCTCTGCAGTTGGAGGATATTGATGCCCAGAATGAAGAGAAGCAACTCATACGCGCCTCATTCTATTGTCTCTACAAAATCGTTTTTGCTGCTGCAGTGTACACTGATTTTCGTGTGCTGTCACGGTCGCTTCCTACAATCGTGGAAGTGGCAGAGGCAATGCAGCTTGCTGATCCAGGTTCTGGTACCTCCATAGACATGTTTCAGATGCTTCTTGAGGGAGCACAAGGAAAACAGAGGGATGTGCTTCTTCAAAAGGCAATGGACTACAGCATAGCGATAATTGGAAAACAGAAAGAACATGTCCTTAGAGCTTTCGTGCTGTCAAAGTTTAATGAACGTTTGAAAACCGTCGGGACCTGGAATGTCCGTGAGGTGTACTTTGCAATTTACATCTAGTATGGTTTCTAGCTGTTGTACTAATTGTTGGCCAGAAGGGATACTATAGGATTCACTATGGCCTGCTAATGTTGTGAGATATTCAAAATATTAGCAATAAGAAGATTTTAATTTGTTGGATGCCTTCGAATTTGAGTAATAACCCTCAAACAATTTTTAGGATTTCCTTTAATTTCTTATACCTCCAGCGTAAGACTAATGTACTCAAATTGTAAAGGTGCAGCCATAATGAGTTTCTAAAAGAATAGAAGTTTGTTTTTTGAGATATTTAATCTGAAAGATTTGATTGTTGCATGTTTTATATTGAGAGGGTTTTTTTTCATTTATAGTAGAAAGTACCTTTATGATAGATTTAGAAATATAATTGTAATAGTAAAATTAGCATATTATATGTCATTCTAATTTATAAAAATGTGACATAGGTTTGTACTTTTACTTTTTAATATTTTTCTCATCTTCAATGAGAGTGAGAAATGAGTCATTTGCAAAGTGACCATTGACAAGCTGAGACGATGAATATGATAAAGTAATATGCTTGACCTCTCCTTGAGACACAAAGTGAGGCAAGATGTAACCAAAACCTTCAATTGTAAGCACATAGAAAGTGGGGGCAAAGGGACAACCCTAGCAAATAGAGCTCAGAAGTCTAAAAGCATTGAATTGGTGCCCATTAATGTTTATGTGATCTAATTCATCACCAAAGATCATGTTAATAGATTGGATGAAACATGACCTAAACCTTGAATCACTTTAAAAATTTCCTTTAATTGTTTATCATTTTATCTTTAGACTAATGAAGTGTCATTAATTGTATAAGTGCAACTATAATAGATTTTTCATAAGGAAACAATTTAAAATTAAGAAAAATTTTGAAACAAATTTAAATTTTATAAATGTTAATAAGATAAATACTTTTATAATATTTTATATTAAGAGAATTATTTTTTATTTACATTCTTTCTTCTTCAAAATTGGTTAGAAGCAACATCTTTATAAGTTTATAGATATGATTGTAGTGATAAATTTGTATATATGCATGTGGCATTTCCCTTTCACATCTCCTACTTAATGTTTTGTCATTTTGAGGAAATGCCTTAACACATTTAAATAGTTAATGATATCAAATTTCCAAGACTCGGCTTGTGTGCAACCTTCTCTTCCCCCCTTTTATGATCTATTAAAGGTGTTTTAGGTCTGCAACTATCTATTTTTCTCCTTATGCCCTCTACTCTCATCCTGATGATGGATCATGGAGCGTGATCCAGAAAATTGAAGTAAAAAATTGTACATAATCAAATCTAGAAGTCTTTGAGCAATACATTTAAATAGTGATAAATGTCCTAATTTTATATATAGTTAGGCCCCTTCTTATAGTCTTTCCTTATTGGCTTATATACATTCCTAGACATTTACTCCCCACCACATTCATAGGTACAAATATTTAGATACATTTATATATATTATGCATTTGTAACATGTTTATGTATCGAACCATCTACATGATGAAATTAATCACTAGATATAATTGTTTCTATATCCTAGGTCATTTTAATAAATGAAAGGTCAACCTCATGAGTGTGGATTTTCTTTGGAATTTTTAAATTTTGAATTCAAAATCATGGTAACTAGCCACATGTTTTGGACATTTTTTCTCTATGTACTTGTGCTTATATAAGTTCAATTATACTTATTATCATAATTGAACAATATTGAATGTGATTTAAATTTATAAAAAGATCTTGCTATGAATATTTTCTCTAATAGCTAAAAGGAAATATGTTATACATCACACCACTCAAGAGAATTTGCATGGATGAAGTGTATTGTTTTCAATCCATTACATATAATTTTCAAAGGATGATCTAGAATAACATGTCCTCTACCAACATAAATGTCTGTACTCATTTTTGCACTATTTTACGTCAAGTTGGCATTCGAGTCTTGTGATGACATTAAGATAAAAAGAGCACCATAATACATACATGGAATAGACTGGTTGCCAAAACCCCAACCTACCAAACCCTTAGGTAACCATAATAGTATCACTTATCATGTTTTGGATTCCCCATGCCTTAACCTAGTTTATCTTTTTGTAATGCATCCAAGAGATAGATTATTTTCCAACTCCCAACTTGTCATTCTACTAGATTACCCTTCTACCACTAGCTAGAATGCTTCAAAATTCCTATGCATTACTCTTCCTTTTATATTTTTTTTTCTTTTAAATATTTTATGTTTCCTACTTAAGAAAAACTACCATTTCTATATACAATGAATTAAAAATTGTTGAATTGACCTAAAAATTGATGTTTCAATTTTCATAACCATCATAGTGGTCATGTTTTTGCTTGAAAATCTCATGAGTATTGCAATAGTTTTGAGACTAATAATATGATAAAACTAGTGCCTTTACATGATGTAGAAGAAAAAATATGATGTTTCACATTCTCCTTCAAACATGTAATGACTCCTCTTCCTCTTAGCTTCTTGTAACTAGCTATTCTTTGAACCTCGATAACTCTTACACCTCATTTTTATTCCTTTTTAGTGGTATTTAGAATTTTATAATTTTTAACCAAATTTTGGTTCTATCCATAACTAGTTTCTACCATTGAGGTTTTATTGATGGTTTTCTTTATTTATTCAAAACTCTAATAGGCCTTATTTAGCCTATTTTTATCTCCCCATACTTTTATTTCCATAAGAATTTGGGCTGAGATTTATCCTTTTCTGTATTTATTTATTTGTTTAGATTAGTATTTTATTATGCTTATTTCATTTATTTATATGTTAATATTAGTTATAGTGAGATTATGCTATTTTATTTTATTTTTTCCTAGTTTATGTCTAGATTATCATTTGTATTTATGTACTCAATTTTTATTGTCTATTTATTTTCTTTTTCTTTGTTTCTAAAATTGTATAGATGGTTTTGGATCATCTTCCACTAGTTGGCTACCTTAGACTAAGTGTCTTTACAAATTATTCATACGCATTTCTATGCTTCCAGGGATTTTAATAATAAATATTTACATATATATATATATATATATATATTGTAATATTTTGTGTTATTAAATTATAGACTTTTAAGGATCTTAGCTTTCTATTTTAACATGTTTACATCCTTCTCAAAGACTGTAATTTTTTTATCCTTGCTTAACTTGGAAACCAATGTACACTTGATAATATTTTACAATAGCCTTTAAACATTTTTAAAATATATTTTAAATTTCTATATATATACAAAAAAAATTTACATGATTTGGGCAATAAATAAATATCTTGCTTGTTAATTTTTGTATCAGATCTATATTGGAGTAACATATTGTTTCTAGTTTTAGTTTCCTTTTGTTTTTTATGAGAATTATCATGCATGTGTTGTTTTCTCTCTATTTATGTGTTTTGTTCTTTTATGTTTTATTCGTGATTTTTTGTAAAGAGCTAAAAGACTTGATATTATTTGAACATCAGAAAAACATATATACAAGAAAGGAACAAACATTTGAATGAAATAGTTTAACTGAATTAGAACTGTATTAATCTCACCTACTAACAACTAACAATATAAGAAATTTTATTCTAAAACTCCCCCTTATAAGATTATTCTTATAAATGGACCCACTAATAAATATAAATTCACCTTACCAAGAGACTTGGTGAATATATCAGCTATCTAAGAAAGCTATCTAAGAATCTTGCAGGCAGCACTAAAGCTCAATGTGGTGATGTAAGACTTGCTCATGACTATAATGACATTTAAATTCAATATTCTTTCTTATTTCATAAAAATATAGATTATTCACAAGATTCAACACCCCTAATTGTTTCAATAAAATATATGTGGCTTTTCCTCAGAAATTTCCATGTTTTCCAAAATGTGATGTAGCCAAATCACTTCACACATAGCTCCTTACGCAAAATGATATTCATCCTTAGGGGATGAGAGAGAAGCAATAGTTTTATTCTTACTAATCTATAAAATAGGCCTATTTCCAAGATAAGCACATATCATGTGATTGACTTCATATTGTAGTGTAGGAAATTGTATACCTTTAAAATTTCACACTATGTTTCAGTCGCTTAATTTACTAGACTTAATTAAGCTTCTAATTTTCCAAATTATACATTCCAAAGCCTTATTCTTATTATTTTCCACAAGGAGAACCAACATTAAATAAATTAAATTTTTTAATTGCCATGGAATATGTGTGTCTTGGAAATATCTAGGCCAAGACCCATTTTCCCATGGGTGAATGGTTCCCCTTTATGTGCTAGGACCTATTTTAAAATAGATTTTTGGTAGTATTTTAATGATCTAAATTCAAATTGTAAGTGTTGGCTTTTGGAATCTATTTTTTATGAAATTAGATAAAGACCTATAAATACATTGTCTTTTATCATTTAAAATCTAACACACTTTAATTTAGCAAGAGATGAACTTCAAGAGAAAATATTATTATCAAGAGAATTCAAGAGTAGCATTATCAATCATTTATAGCAGTAATCAAGATCCTAACATCATTTCCAAGTTTATGTTTGTTCATGTTGTCTTATGAATGCTAACAAGTGTTGTAGGTATTCATGTTTTCAAGCATTCAAGCATTCAAGAAAATAAAGAAATCAAGATCCAATTCCTTTGAAGATATGTGTATGAATTCAATCCTTCAAGGGAGCCTTTCAAGGGTGGTGAGTTAGAATAAGTGTTCATTCATCATTCTTTCCTTTTCTATTCAATATTTTCTATTATTAACATTGTCATTATGAAAGTGGGAACACTATTCATGGGGTTTGACTTCAAGGAAAACCCCTATATGGCACCAATGAACATTTTTTCACTCATCATTCTTGTCAAGACATGGAAACTAAGTTACAAAATTCATTTTCATCATTTTAAAAAGTTTATAAGTGGAGATCAACATCTCAAATTTGGCACAAGAGGACTAAAAAAAGTATTTTTGGAAGCCCTATCAAGGACCCATTCACCCAAGGGTGAACCATTCCTACTACACATTCCATAATCAAATTTTGGTGATAGGTACATTCTCTCAGATATCTCCCAGATCTACTTGTAAATTATTGTTACGGTCTATGTACTTTTGAGAGTCTACAATTTGCATATTAGATCTTTTAGCTCATTTTAGTTTCATCATTTCAAATCACTCCTAATTATAATCAACCCATTTCCTTAAAATAATCTCATTGAGGTTGAAAGACTCTTTGTTTTGTGGTTGGAAGATTCTCAATGAAATTTTGGGAAGAGGTCCCATTGAATCTTAAGTTCTCTATATTAAGGGACATAAGGTTTTCCCCCTTTTCCCACCTTTTCACATATCATCAATAGATCTATCACAGTCTAACTTGACATATCTTTGCAAAAATAATAGAGAGTTCTTATTATATTTCATACCATTATCTAGTATACCTCATATATATCATAAAACATGTTTAACTATAACCCAATGAAATTTATTTGGATCCTACATAAATCTAGAAAGATAGATGATAACAAACATAAATTCGGTTTGTTATAAGTCAATTAAATGAGACTCCCTTCCAGCTACTCATAGAGGGTAGAATCTATTTGGGGATAATCAAGAATTGAGAAAGTTGTAAACCTTTCTCCTCTAGAGTCGACACAAGTTTACAATCAACCATTTTAAAATTTTCTAGGAGTTTCTTGGCATATTTCATCTATGAGATAAAGATGTGATGCTTTATGTTTCATATCTCCAAGCCAAGACAATAGTTAAGTAGCCCCAAGTCTATCATACTAAGGGATATATTCAGATCATTTTTTACATCATCAATCAAATCATCTAAGCTTCATGTGATCACAAGATCATCCACATACAAGACCAGAATGAAAATTTATGTGTCTACCTTCTTAATATATAGATTTAGACCTAAGGGACTATGTTTTAAATCATGTTGCAAGAGGTGACCATCTATTTTTAATTACCATGCCTTAGTGGTGTATTTAGGGAAACAAAGTAATGTAATGAGATGGCATATCTTTTGAGGATTATTTTCATCAATGAATCCTTCTAGTTGGGTCATGTAAAATTCTTCTTCTTTATCACCATTTAGAAAAGCACTCTTAACTTCCATTTGATGAAATTTTCATCCTTTTTATTCTACTAGTTTACAAAAAACTCATTTTTTTCTAATCTTTGTAGTGGGTGCAAAGTTTTGTTCATAATCCATGACCTCCTAATGAGAATATTGTTGGAAAAACAAGAATAGACAACTGAGAGGGGGGGTGAATCATTTTTTATAGAATTTAAACTTATTTAACCTTTATCAACCTTTAATCTCAAATTTGATAAATAACAGTGAAAGCATGACTCAACAACACATCATAAACACACAATACCAAGATTTTTGCATGGAAACCCTATTGGGGGAGAAACCACAGTGGAATTTAACCCATAATTATACCCTATTAAAAGTATAATAAAAAATTAATAAGGAATGCACATGCATTCAGGAACACTGCCTAGAACTCATTGCTCAGAAGGGAAGGCTCGTTGCCTTATATAAAAAAATAATATTAAATCCATCTGATGAGGTTGAACTAAGAAATTAGCTTCTACAAAATCTTGATGACAGTTTTGGTTATGCATAGAAATACTTCTTCACATTCTGCTCTAAAATCAAATAATCTGATCTTTATTCACACATATCTTGCACACACTTCACATGCATTCACTGAGAATAAATAAAAATGAGGAAAAATTCACTCTTATACATATGCTACATGAATTTACATCAATAACTTTGTCGGCTACAAATAAATAATAGATGAACACAAACTATTGGCCCAAGTCATGAAGAAAACTCAATGCGCACCGACCTAAGTCAGTCACACCATAATGAAGACATAAATCAACATCCTCAAACATGCCAAGCATTCAAAAATTAATCTGTAAGGATATCCAACACACTACCACCATCATGTCGGCCAAGAACATGAGAAATCAAACACACAAAGGAAAAATATTCGATCATGATCACACCGATCAACATGGATGTACCACAATGATAGAGAATGGTCTAGAAACATCACTAAACATCACAGGAGCATATTCAAAAACTTAATTTACCATAATTGCATTCTCTTCTTCTAGAAACACCTACTATAGTAACAGAATAATTGTAGGAACTCAGCAACTCATAACTCACTCCAATATTGATGTGTACCACTGAAACTTCCAGGGAACATATTAGATAGGATCAGCAACAAACCCTTTAATCTATGACTTATGATTACCAACTTACAAAACTTTCCATCATTCTGATCAACACAGCTTCACAGACTGCCTGCAACATATTTATTCTAATTTTCTCAATATCCTCGACATATACAGCCTTCAGAATCATCAATTCTAATAGTGTTGACATCAATGACAACCACATATCATAAACATAACCACAACATCCAACAATCTCCCCCTTTGGCATTGATGGCAACACATGATGTGAAAGATACCATCAACACAACTAACTCTTCTCAAATTGTTCTTCTCTCTCTTACATTACTCTTATCCCCTTTTCTTCCTCAAAGGTTTTTCACATTACTCTTCTCCCCCTTTGAAATCAATGGAAAAGGTACATAAGCTCTGAACCACATATTTGAATCATCTGACTACTCCCCCTAAGTAGCAACCACCACAACATCAATCTAAAACAAGATTTGACTATGAGTGCATGGATTGATGTAAAGACTTGCATCTTAGTTCATATTAGGAGGAGAAATCACCCCTAACTTTCCTCTAAGATACTCAAAATTATCCTTAGGCAACGGTTTAGTAAATATATCTGCAATTTGTTTCGTAGTGGGCACATATTCCAATTTGAATTCTTTATCACTCACTTTGTCTCTCAAAAAAAAAATTCTTTGAATGTAACATCATATTCTTAGAAATGTTTATGGCACTTGAGTTATCACAAAATATAGAAATAGGCTCATTATACTCAATTTCGATCTCTCTCAGCATCTACTATAGCCACATTACTTGAGTACAATTATTTGCAACAACAATATATTCTACCTCAATAGTAGATAAGGAAATGGAATTCTACTTTTTACTTAGCCAAGAAACCAACTTCTTCCTTGAGAAGAATGCACCACCACTTGTACTTTTTATGTAATCCACATCTCCTACCCAATCTACATTTGTAAAGGCATTCAGAGTAATATCATCATCCTTAGTATACCAAAGACCAAAATTAACTGTCCCTTTCAAATATCTAAAAATTCTCTTTATTGTAGTTAAATGTGATTCCTTCGGATCAGCTTGATATTTAGCAACCATACACACAACATTCATATTGTATGGTCTATTATGAGTCAAATAGAGTAATCCACCAATCATTGACCTATACCTTGTTTGATTAGCTCTAGGAGAATCATCATTTTGTGTGAACTTGCAGTTGGTTACCATGGGTGTACCAACTGGTTTTGAGTCTTCCATGCCAAACGTTTTCAGTAACTCTCTTACATATTTGGACTGAGATATGAAGATTCCATCCTCTAACTAATTAATTTGCAATCCTAAGAAGAATTTCAGCTCTCCCATCATTGACTTCTCAAACTCACTTTTCATTTCATCAGCAAACTTCATACATAAGTCATCATCACCTTGAATAATAATTTCATCAACAAAGACTTCAATAATCAACTTTTTATCTTGATCCAACTTGAAATACAAATTATTGTCAGTAGTACCTTTATTGAATCCAAGCTTCAACAATTATTTATCCAATCTTGTATACCAGGCTTTAGGGGCTTCTTTGAGTCCATATAGTTCTTTCTTCAATCGGAAAACCATGTCTTTTCATCAGTCAATTGAAATCCATCTGGTTACTCAACATAAACTTCTTTTTTTAACTCACCATTCAAAAATGATGACTTCACATCCATTTGATAGACTTTGTAATTCTTGAAAGTAGCATAAGCAAGAAACAACCTTATAGCTTCAATTCTAGCAACAAGGGCAAAGGTTTCTTCAAAATCAGTACCTTCCATCTATGAGTACCCTTTACATACCAATCTTGCTTTATTTTTTACCACTTTACCTTGTTCATTCAACTTATTAGATAAAAGACCCATTTGGTTCCAATCACATTTTTATCCTGAGGTCTAGGAACAAGAATCCATGTATCATTTTTCTCTATCTTCATCAGTTCTTCCTTCATTGCTTCCATCCAATATTCATCTTTACATGATTCATTGACATTGCTAGGTTCAGTCTTGGAAATCAGGCAATACTCTTCTGCAATTTTTCTTCTAGTCTGCACACCTTTGTTCTTATCTCCTATAATCTGATTTTTAGAATGATTTAACATACCTTGGGACTTTCGGATTCTCTCTAACTTTTGGTTCTTTTTTTCTCTCCTTTGCACTTCCACTAGCTTCTTCTTCATGATTCTCTTGATTCACCAGAACAAATTGAACTTGATTATGTGTCTATGCATTCTTTCCATTATTTGTACTATCTCGTTGATCATTTCAATCATATCCACAATATCTGGATGATCTAATAGTTTCTTCATCAACTCTAGCATTCGCACTTTCAACCATTGTCTTCAATCTTCTATTGTAGCACTAGTAAGCTTTTCTCTTAGTAGAGTAACCCAGAAGGATACCTTCATCACTTCTAGCATCAAACTTGCCAATATTTTCATCTCTCTTGATATAACATATGTTGGAAGATTGGTGCCTTCGCCCCCTCAAGGTTGGTGCAAGTCCATCTCGTTATGGATTCGTGACATGGTCTAACCGCCTCCTGTGGATCTTAACTGATGCCTGACTCGAGCATTGACAGGTCGACCTTTTGGTGCAACGGTAGGGCCAAAAATTGGTATTAGAGCTGGTCAGGGGTTCGAATCCCACAGTCGCATTGGGGGGGTTGTTGGAAGGTTGGTGCCTTTGCCCCCTCAAGGTTGGTGCTAGTCCAGCCCGCCGTGGATTCATGACATGGTCTAACTGCCTCCTTTGGATCTTAATTGATCCCTAAATCGGGCATTGATAGGTCGACCTTTTGGTGCAACAGTAGGGCCAACAACATCTACTTCCAAAGATTTTTAAATATTTAACAATAGGCTTATAACCAAACCATAGCTCAAAAGGATTCTTACTAGAATTACCATTGACATTTACCTGGTTGATAGTGTATATAGTAGTTCTTACAACTTCTCTCCAATAGATATGAGGAACATTGCCTTCCAACATCATAGTTCTAGCAACATCTAGAATTGTTTTGTTCTTTCTCTCAACAACTCCATTTTGTTGAGGGGTCCGAGGAGCAGATAATTATCTTTTGACTCCATGATCTTCACAAAATGAATTGAACTCCTGGGAAGTGAATTCACCACCTCTATCTGATCTTAAGCATTTCACCTTCAAAAATGTCTCATTTTCTTCCATAGCTTTGAAATATTTGAACTTTTCTAGTGTTTCATGTTTTTCTCTCAAGAAAGCAACCCATATCATCCTAGAATAGTCATCAATAAGCAACATAAATTATCTTTCTCCTTGTAGACTTCTAGTTCTAGATGGACCACATAGATCAATATGAACCAGCTCCAATACTCCATTAGAATGATGTTGTTTGCTCCAAAAATAAATTCTTGTCTACTTTCCATTTGGCATTCCTTGCATATAGTATTAGTAAGCTTCACTAACTTAAGTAGATCTTTGACTGACTATGTGGAGCTTACTTTGACAATGTTATCAAATTCACATGACACGACCTCCTATACCATAACTAGCTTACATCAACTTGAGAAATTAAACAAATTTCACTAGCAGCACTTAAGTGAAAAATATTACCTCTTGTCTTTGTACCTGAAGCAATTACATTTCTAGAACTTCCTAATATTCTACACTTACCATCTTTGAATTGAAGATTATATCCCATGTCCATCATCTGTCTAACACTCAACAAGTTATGCTTCAATCCTTCAACATAAAGGACATCATCAGTGTTATATTTAACACCAAGAGAAATAGTGCCTCTACCGCAAATCACTCCAGCATTGTAATCTCCAAATCTCACAACACCACCATCATATTTTTCCAAGCTTAGAAACTTGCTTTTGTCACCAGTCATATGATGTGAGAATCCGATGTCAATCACCCACTCATCCTTTTCATCAATTCTGGCTGCAAGAGCTTTCTCAGTATTCTGATTGTTAGTAGATTCAGTGGGCACTGTACCATTTTCCTTGATAGCAATGAATACCCATCCATCTTCATTTCCAGTTTCTTTATCAAATTCATCATCAATAAAACCTTCTTCAACATAATAACACTTCTTTTGAAATCTAGACTTGTCAAGTTTGTACTTAGAAACTCTTTCAGGACACCTTGATGCAAAATAACCTATCTTACTGCAAGAGAAACTTTTAATAGGTAGCTTTCTGTTATACTTGCCATGTCATTTGGTTTCTCTTTTCACAATAAATGCTTCCAACTCTTTTAGCTCTCTTTCTTCATCTTCAATTTGTTTCATCTCATCTTCATATTTGAATGTTTTTCTGCAACTTTCGCTTGGATCATATCTTTGTTAGTTTCTTCCAAATATAGAAGCTTTGAATGCAGATTTTTTCATAGGAGTAGATTCACCAAATTCACTCAATTCAAAGGCAACTAGTTTACCAATTAGCATGTCTCTTGTCACATTTGTTACTATCCTAAGTTCTTCAATAGCATGAGCTTTCATTTTGTAAGAAGTAGGCATTGATCTGAGCACTTTAGCCACTATCTCATCTTCTTCCATAATTCCACTGGCACATCTAATAGCCATCACTAGTTCATTTACCTTATGCATGAAAGCAGCAATGTATCTTCACTCATCTTCAAGTTCTCCCACTTTCCTTTCAGAATTGTTAGCTTAGAAATCTTAACTTGCGTATCTCCTTCATACAATGTTTCCAATTTCATCCAGATCTCATGTGTTGTCTTAGGACCTATCACATTTGTCATCTCTGAATTTGTTAAAGCTCTTAGTAATGCTTCTATAGCCCTAATATTAGTTTCAGCTTCTTTGATCTCATCAGGAGTAGTGGGACCATTCTGAGGAATATTTTATTTGTTCTTTGTAATCTTCTAGAAAGGTTCACCAATACTTCAAATGACACTCCATTCTGACATTCCACAAAGAGTAATTTGTATCATCGAATCTAGGACTATCCTTCTTGTATGATGCCATCTCGGATCACCTCAAGCTATTAATTTCTTCATAGGAACCTACTCTAATACCAGTTGTTGGAAAAATAAGAATAGAAAATTGAGAGGGGCGGTGAATCAGTTGTTACAGAATTTAAACTTATAAACACACAACACCAATATTTTTGCATGGAAACCCTGTTAAGGGAGAAACCATAGTGGAGGTTAATCCACAATTATACCCTATTAAAAGTATAATGAAAATAAATAAGGAATACACATGCATTCAAGAACACTACCTAGATCTCACTCCTCAGAAGGGAAGGCTCACTGCCTTACATAAAATAATCAGATTAAATCCATATGATGAGGTTGAACAAAGAGATTAGTTTCTACAAAATCCTGATGACAATTTCGGTTAGGCACAGAAATACTTCCTCACACTTCTCTCAATCTTCTTCACACTCTGCTTTGAAATTGAATAATCTGATCTTTATTCACACATATCTTGCACACACTTTCCATACATCAAAAGGAGGAAATAATCACTCTTATATATCTGCTACATGAATTTATATCAATAACTCTGTCTGAACTTCTCTAGAGGAAAGAATTAGATTTACATACCCATATCCATCCTCTCATGTAGGACAACATTAGGTCTTTATAATTTGAGTCACCTAAAGAGTACACCACTCTTCCACAGGGGACCTAAGTTTTTTATGACAACCATGAGATCACAACATTGAAATAAAATGGAAGCCAACAAGAACACCACTAGTATCCCACCACTAAACACCACAAATGATAGAAGTGGCTCATGAGGATATAAACCAAGTGACCTTTTGATAGGGTATTGATTTTCAATATATCCCCAAAATATATCGATCTATTACCCAAATTACTCTTATCAAGGGTCACAACATCAAGTAGGGAATTAACATCAAGGGTTTCAAAACCCACATCAAGGAATAAGTCTAGAACATCAAATCACCCTAAACAAAATTGATAGAGATCTTGAGGAACTTAAACAAAATCAAAATCTGACTTATCATCGATGCCATGTGCAAAGTCAAAAAATTACATATCAACATCTTGATAATCCTCAAACACCTCAATATCCACATCAACAACACTTCCAATATCTGTAGTATCCAAAAGTTCTACAACACCAAAATGTACCCCAAGTGCAATATCAAAATGTACCTCACATAGAATCAAGGAATTCTAAGAAATCAAGAGAAAAACAATCAAGAAAAGCCACAGAGGAAAGATTTCCAATCAAGAAGGAAATTCACTCCTTTGGGAGAGACTTTAGAGGTAATCATGCACAAACTGGTACAACAGGAACTTATCAAAATCAATGATAGTATAACTTATGATGAACCAATCTTTAAACTCCCTTGGTATAACAAGTATGAACAATGTGAGTTCCATAAAATCAAGGGTCACCCAATGAACAAATGTGCTACACTTAAAAACCTCATCCAAGACCTCATTGATCAGGGAGAAATAGTTATTAAAAATGTCATTCAAGGGCCATCTACCGATGACAACAATGATAATGTCTCAACCTCAAAATTTTAAAGCAACGATCAAGAGCTATCTATCACCGATCACACTGACAATGTATCTACATCATCTAGTAAGCAAGAGGACATACATCAAGAATTTAATCCTTAGCATTATCAAACTTAATCACCCAAGTCTAGAAATGATCCAGTCCAAGATATATTGGCATCATCCAACCTCATGGAAATACATATTGATGATCAAGATACTCTTTATCACATACTTATACCCAATGCAAAAAATATAAGCCAAGAGTTATCGCCCATATGTCCACATTTGGAAAGAAATCCAAGGATCCTTTACAAGCAATCACTTCTTTGAAATTGATCCATGTAAATAATGTGATCCAAAGAATGTCAAAGATGATACCACACAATGTCAAGATCAATAACCCCTATAATCAAAATATTATAATGACTTGGTAGATATCTTCCAAGACATCCATTATTTTCCCAAAAAATAACACATCCACATACCAAGCATACATACATCTACACATAAGATGCTTACTCCTAATGGACATGTAGATGATCTTCATCCAAGACAAGAGTCTCATACTCTTGAAATCATTACCAAGGAACAAGATTCTCCTACTCTTAACATTTGTCCATAAGATCAAGACATAGAAGAAGCTAGAGACATATCAAAAAGGGGTCATGAAGAAGACTTATACATAAGTTGTGAATCAGAAAAATCCTGTGGAGACATATCAAAAATGGATCATAAATAAGACTTATATATAAGTTATGAATCAGAAACATCCTATGAAGACATATCAAAAATAAATCATGAGGGAGACTTTTTTGTGGACAGTAAATTGGAAACACTTCTTGAAGAAACATTAAAATCTAATATTTCACAGGATCAAGCCGAAGATATCAATCAGGAAGGTATCCCACATTTGAAGGATCCTATCGGTTTTATCACATTTGAAGATCCACATTAGAGAATAGAAGGATTAGCACCTTTTTTTCAAGGTAAGACATATACCATTGCAAATAAACTCTCTCAATAGATTCAATATCAAGACAAAGGACTAGGCCTACATGAACAAGGTATCCTAGAATTAGTGTAGATTATTGGCAATCCTAAACATCAAGGTCTTGGTTATTCAAAGGAATTTAAACATATCAGTGATACCTCCATAATACTCAGGGCAACATTATCTAATGCAAACACCAACATGGGGAGCACAAATATTCCTTATGATGAACTTGATACCAATGGTACAACTAGCCATGTCATGAATCATTATCCACACATATTTCAACCCTCTCATTGGGACCAACAACAAGAAAAAAAGCTATATCAAAGAATGAAACAAGTCATTGAAGCAAAAGAATTAGCAAAGAAAAATGGACAAGAAAAATTCAAATGGGTACAAAAGAAAAAGAAAGAAAATCATTCCTATCAAACTCCATTAGTTAAAGAAACTATGGGGAAAAATTAAAAAGGGAAGTTCATCTATCAAAAATGTCCATCAATGCAAAAGAAAGCTTCAAGAGTGACTTACAAATTATATCAAGAAATTGGTCCCAATCGAATCTCCATATCTACCCATCATTTCTCATCATCCCAAGTTTGGAGAGTCAAAAGTTCCAAACTGTCAACCAACCCATCTAAATATCATATCCCTCAAAGAATTTTCCCATCCATGATATCCAAATCTCACATTGACCATCTGTTGGTGGAAACTCTTTATCATAAGGACTCTAAGGGAACTCTACCATGTTGTGTGCATCAAGGTAAGGTTAACTCCAGTATCAACAAGGAAGATCAAAATTATTAGGGGTTACTTTTAAGCACTCGTATCCTAGCAAAACAACTTCTCCAAGAAATATATTGTTGGCACATCATGAAAGCAACAACAACAATATCAACACCAATAGTGTCTACATCAGCACCACTAGGTGGTTCAACATGAGAAAAAGAAGGTCACCATGATGAAAAAATGGTAAATAGGCATCTTGTGTGACATCAAAAATCAAGAAAATCAAGAAGAAAAATTAAGAAAAATAGTCAAGAGAAAAATCATCCTCCAATGAAACCACTGTGGTGGCACTTTGGACAAGTACCATGATGAAATCCTGGAAAATAGGTGTCATGTGTAGAATCGAGCATCTACATGTGTCATTTCAAGAGGAAGCCTCTCAACCTATCCATAATGAATCCAATCCATTTTTATCCAAATCCAACTTATCTTGATCTTGACAAATGTTTGATATACATTTTACACTTTCTTATATAAAACATCTTGACATGGTTCATTATCATTGATCCTATCCTATCCAGCATTATCTAAGCAATAAAGGCATTATCCAAAGAAGCATAATTTGTCCCAACATGTTATCCTATCACAAGATAATCCATCACCTACATTGCTATAAATTGAGGGAAATTCTTGCATCTTGCTTCAAAATAAATCTTGATCTATGTCTTTTAGCTCATGTTGTGATCTAGGCATTTATCCCAACAACAAGGTATACCTACCAACACACCACCAAGGTAACCTTCAAAACAATTTGTCCCAACAAAAAGGTGTACCACCAACGCACTACCAAGGTAACCTTCAAAGATGACGATAACATGGATTATTCCTTCACTTAACACTTCTAAGATATCAATGGTTGCTTGAACCCCACAGCTAGTTCAAGTAAGCTTTTTCACAACATATCCTCTAGAAAAAACAAAGTGCAGTACCAATCCAAGTTTTCAACATCTTATACCCCAGGAAAGAGGTAAAAATCCACCAACAACAAGGTATACCCACCTACACACTATCAGGGTAACCTTTGAAATAGTTCATCCCAAAAACAAGGTATACCACCAATGCACTACCAAGGTAACCTTTGAAGATGATGATAGCATGGATTATTCCTTCACTTGAAAATTCTAAGATATCAACAATTGCTTGAACCCCACAACTAGTTCAAGTAAACTTTTCTACAACATATCCTCTATAAAAACAAAGTGAAGTATCAATCTAAGTTTTCAACATCTTATTCCCTAGAAAAGAGAATAAAAATCCACCAACAACAAGGTATCCTGCCAATGCACTATTAGGGTAACCTTTGAAACAGTTCATCCTAACAAGGTGTACCACCAATGAACTACCAAGGTAACCTTCAAAGATTCCAACAACTTGGGTTATTCCTTCACTTGGAAATTCTAAGATATCAACAATTGCTTGAACCCCACAGCTAGTTCAAGTAATATTTTCTGCAAAATATCCTCTAGAAAAAAAAATATGAGGTATCAATCCAAGTTTTCAACATCTTACACCCCAAGTAAAAGGGTAAAAATCCAAAAATATAAAAAAGAGATAAAAATACAAAAAGAATCAAAAAACAAGAAAATAGTAAAGAGAAATAAAATTTTCTTTGAGTGAAAACCACTTTTTGGCACTCCTATAACAGGTAATATAATGAAAACTTGGAAAATAGGTGCTATGTGTACAAATAAAACATGCATCATTATTTATCAGCACTTTTTCATAGCATCCACCCATTCATTTCATAAATCATGTATCCAACCATGGCTCATCACTGATTAGGGTGTCATTTTATTGGGGGAAACTTCTTGAATAAAGTCATGGATTAGATCTTGTGGCATTCAATCATAGTCAGAAAACAACAAAAGTCAAAAATACTAGAAAACAACCAAAATAAAAAAATAAGCGAAAAACATCCCAAAACAAATATCGTTGGGTTATTCCTTCACTCAAACAGTCTAATATATCAACATTTTCTTGAACCTCACGGCTAGGTCAAGTAAATTTCCCACAACATATCCTCTAGACACAAAAATGGGATATCAATCCAATCTATCAATATTGTTTACCCAAAAACAATTAATGTTTTGAGTCAAACAATTGAACTTTGCAGTCTCTACATGTACAATGTAGGCAAGGATTTTTAGCCCCCGAGACCCTAGGTCAGTCCCCTTAGGTTTCCAACATGCTTTATTTCAACTTAGTCAAAAAAATACAAAATCCCAAAAAAAACATATACAATATACAAAATCCAAAAACATTCACAAAATAGAAAAGGTCAAACCAAGTGAACTACAAGCCTCTACGTGTACAATGTAGGAAAGGCTTATCTTTGATTATCCCCTAAGGCCCTAAGTTAGTCCCCTGAAAACAACAAAAACAACATCATAAAACTTATAAAATCAAAAAGACCCATCTCGACATCAAAATCCACAATAAACATTTTACCCATAATAAAAAAATCATCACAATCATCCTTTGACAAAACAAACAGACAAACAAAAAAATCAAACATCAAAATCTAGAACATTCAAGCAAAACAATCACATAAGGGTTGACTATAAACAAACAAAAACAATGCCAAAGTATCAACTACCTATCTTTTTTAACAAGTCCCAACAACATCATAAGCTATGTCTTAACAAATCCATTCCTAGGATAGAAATGATCAACAATAGATAATATCCCCACCCTAAATAGATATGGCAAGTGATACTGCAACTTGGTTTCTATCTTTTTATAGTTTTACTTTTTGTGATTTAATTTATTGACTCATTCTTGGGATCTCGTAAGGATTTCCATAAGGATTTAGAGAGGAAGGAATGGGAGCAATTGAGCATCATTTCAATTTATTGTTTGTAAGATATTTTTGTAATATTACCATGGTGAATACTTGCTTTAATGGGTATGGAAGTTGTATTAAGACAATTTGTGAAGCAGTTATATGTTGGGTGTTCTATACCTCTCTGTGTGACTGTCTGAAATGTTTTACATGCAACTCCTATATTTTAAACAAAGTTTATGTATGTCTGGTATGGAAAAAGATACTCTTTTCTTGTAGAGTCAAATTCCACACAATAGATACAAAGTCACCTTGGCAATTCATACCCTAGTGCATCGTATCTATTTGCTACATCAAACATGGTTTCTTAAACCGTGAAGTCTCTAAAGCAAAGAAAAAGAAACTCAGCAATCACTATCCATTATCATATTTCTTCTAATTAACATCACAATTCTATCCATCGTCATATTTCTTCTAATTAACATCATATCTTTATCTATCATCAAAAATTTCTTCTAATTAAACATTCATCCTGCATAGAACATCATCAATACCATATCCATTCTGCATCCATAAATGTTATCAATACATATCATGATGATAATAAACCAATTAAAAACATCATGTATCATATATCGGGAATTTATTTATCAACATACATCACATCATGAAACAATAAAAAGTATGATTCATTCATCCACTTCAAATTCATACATCAGAAAAGCACAAAAACATATATAAACATACATCATCATATATCATCATCACATAAACATAAAATGAGGTTGAATCGAAGAAGGTATATCTCATATATCATCATCAAAAATTGAATATGTCATAAATACATCATCTGCAGTGACACAAGTGTGATAGGATCATACAAAATCATAACATATATATGAGGTCTCGACTAGACCAATGAATATATATAACACACATGTCTACAAAATACCTCTACACCATGAAACAACATGAAGATCAAGTACAAAAAAATAATGAGACCCTAATAGGATGCATGGAACACTACTGACCACCAAAAATATCTGGTTGTCTCATAAAATGATCACCTACACTTACACCTATACCACCACTGCCATTACTCACAGCACTCGGCTCCCCAAACTGTGGACACTGAGAGGCCCTAGGAATAGTAGCATCGTATAAGGTCTAATAATAGGTGGATGTCTATAGATACCAATCTCACTCAGTTCACATACTATCATGCTCTACTCAAAGACTATCTATCTCTTCTATCAGTAATAGTACATGAGCCTCTACAACATGTCATCTACCAATCTCACCCTACTATTAGAAACACTACTTGAGCCTCTATAGCATGAATTCTACCAATTGTGCTCTCTCACTCAGCCCTTAGAATGTCTACCAAAGCCTCTGTAGCCTATCGTCAGGCAACCTCTGCATCTTTTTCCAGAGTCATCTAAGCTAGCAACATATAAACATCCCTAGTTGGTGGAGGAGGACTCGGAACTTATCTCTGACCCTGTGCACGAGGCACCCTCTCACCCTAAATATCTAGTGCCTCATCACATTGACCTTGATTTAATTGATCTATGAGAACTCAGTGTGTTGTGGCTCCCTACGACAACCTGTAATGCCTACTCTACACAAAATGGGATCACCTATAGGATTAGTAAGCCTCAAAGGATTAAATGATAGTCTTTCTTTATGTGTGATGTAGAAGCATGACTTAGGTTTCCATCAATGACAACACTTACAAGCCATATGCCAACAATCTCCCCCTTTGGAAAAACAAGGATAGACAACTGAGAGGGGAAGTGAATTAGTTGCTATAGAATTTAAACTTATTCAATCTTAATCAACCTTTAATCTTAGATCTGATAATTAGTAGTGGAATCATATATCAATAACACATCAGAAACACATGAACACCAATATTTTATACGTGGAAACCCTATTAGGGGAAAAACCATGATGGATGTTAGTCCACAAGATTATATCCTATTATAAGTATAATGAAAAATGAATAGGGAATGTACATGCATTCAGGCACATTGCCTAGAGCTCACTACTCAAAGGGAAGGCTCACTACCTTACATAGAACAATCAGATTAAATCCATCTAATGAGGTTGAACTGAGAAATTAGCTTCTACAAAATCCTGATGACATTTCTGGTTAGGCACAAAAACGCTTGTTCACACTTCGCTCAATATTTTTCACAATCTACTCTGAAATCAAATGATCTGATCTTTATTCACAAATTTTGCATACATTCACCGATCATACACACCACACACACACTTCAAAATGAAGAAATAATCACTCTTATATATCCGCTACATGAATTTACATCAACAACTTTGTCAGCCAAAAATAAAAGAATAAATTACAATTGTCGGCCCTAATTCATGAACAAATATTAATGCACACCAACCTAAGTCAGTCACATCATAATTAATACCTAAATAAACATCCTCAAACATGCCAAACAATAAAATATTAGTCCATAAGGAACTGCAACACGCTACCACCATCATGTCGGTCAAGAACATGAAAACCTTGAGCACACAAAGGAAAATCATTGATCACGAACACATTGATCAACACAGATGTACCACAATGATAGAGCATGATCTAGAAACATCACTGAACATTATGGAAGCATACGCAACAACGTAATTTACCATAATTGCATTCACTTCTTCCAGAAACCCCTGCTACAGAAAAAAAAATACTTGTAGAAACTCAGAAACTCATAACTTTCTCCAATCTTGATGCGTACCATTGAAACTTCTGAAAAACATACTACATAGGCTTAGAAACAAACCCTTTGAAGTGTGACTTCTGATTATCAACATACACGACTTTTCACCATTCAGATCAACACAACTTCATTGACTTCCTGCAACATATTTATTCTAATTTTCTCAATATCCTCGACATATGCAACCTTCAGAATCATCAATGCTAATAGTTTTGATATCAATGACAATCATATATCAGCAACACAACCACAACATCCAACAATCTCCCCTTTTGGCATTGATGGAAACACATGATGTGAAAAATACCATCAACACAACTATCTCTTCACACAGTACTCTTCTCCCTCTTTGATCTACACTTCTCCCCCTTACACTTCTCCTCCTTATAGTACCAGGTTTTTCACATTACACTTTTCCCCCTTTGACATCAATGGAAAAGGTACACAAGATCTAAAACACATATTTGAATCATCTAACTACTCCCCCTGAGTAGCAGCCACCACAACATCAATCCAAGAAAAGATTTGACTATGAGTGCATGGATTGATGCAAAGACTTGCATCTTAGTCCAGGTTAGGAGGGGAAATCACCCCCAAATTTCCTTTGAGATACTCAAAAGTTTCCTTAGGCAACGATTTAGTAAATATATCCGCAATTTGTTCCTTAGTGGGCACATATTCCAATTTGACTTCTTTATCACTCACTTTGTCTCTCAAAACGTGATACTTAATGGATATATGTCTTGTCTTTGAGTGCAACACTGAATTCTTGGAAATATTAATGGCACTTGAATTTTCACATAATATAGAAATAGGCTCATTATACTCAATTATGATATCTCTCAGCATCTATTTCATCTATAATACTTGATTGCAATTGTTTGCAGCAGCAATATATTATGCTTCAGCAATAGATAAGGAAATGGAATTTTGTTTTTCACTTAGCCAAGACACCAACTTCTTCCCTAAGAAGAATGCACCACCACTTGCAATTTTTCTATCATCTACATCTCCTACACAATCTACATCTGTAAAGACATTCAAAGTAAGATCATCATCCTCAGGATACCAAAGACCAAAATCAACTGTTCCTTTTAAGTATCTGAAAATCCTCTTTATTGTAGTCACATGTGATTCCTTTGGATCAGCTTGATATCTAGCAACCATACATACAACATTCATAATGTTTGGTTTGGTTTGAGTCAAATATAGAAATCTACCAATCATTGGCCTATACCTTGTTTGATTAACCTTAAGAGAATCATCATTTTGTGTTAACTTGCATCCGGTTACCATGGGTGTACCAACTAGTTTTGAATCTTCCATGCCAAAAAAATTTAGTAACTCTTTTACATATTTGGACTGAAATATAAAAATTACATCATCTAACCGAGTTATTTGTAGTCCTAGAAAGAATTTCAGCTCTCCAATCATTGACATCTCAAATTCACTTTTCATTTCATCAAAAAATTTCATGCATAAGTCATCATCACCTTCAAAAATAATGTCATCAACAAAAACTTCAATAATCAATTCTTTGTTCTAATCCATTTTGAAATACAGAT
Source organism: Sequoiadendron giganteum (assembly GCA_007115665.2). Classification (NCBI taxonomy): domain Eukaryota; kingdom Viridiplantae; phylum Streptophyta; class Pinopsida; order Cupressales; family Cupressaceae; genus Sequoiadendron; species Sequoiadendron giganteum. The sequence continues at coordinate 120,702,383 of CM021101.1, read as the reverse complement.
TGTTGTCAGCAATACCTTTGTTGAATCCAAGATTCAACAAGTATTTATCCAGTCTTGCATATCAAGATCTAGGGGCTTGTTTGAGTCCATACAATTATTTCTTCAATGAACAAACCATATTTTTTTCATTAGTCAATTGAAATCCATCTGGTTGCTCAAAATAAAATTCTTCTCTAACTCACCATTCAGAAATGTTGACTTCACATCCATTTGATAGACTTTGTAATTTTTGAAAGTAGCATAAGCAATAAATAATCTTATAGCTTCAATTCTAGAAACACAAGAAAAGGTTTCTTCAAAATCAATACCTTCCATTTGTGAGTATCATTTACATACCAGTCTTGCTTTATTTCTGCCAACTTCACCTTGTTCATTCAGCTTATTTTGAAAGACCCATTTGGTTCCAATCACATTTTTATCCTAAGGTCTAGGGACAAGAGTCCGTGTATCATTTTTCCCTATCTGCATCAATTATTCTTTCATTGCTTCCATCCAATACTCATATTTACATGCTTCATTGATATTACTAGGCTCAATCTTCAATATTTTTCTACAATTCTTCTTCTAGTCTGCACACCTTTGTTCTTGTCTCCTATAATCTTATTCTCAAAGTGATTTAGCTTTACATACCTTAGAACTTTTGGATACTCTCTAACTTTTGGTTCTTCTATTCTCTCTTTTGCACTTCCACTAGCTTCTTCTCCATGATTCTCTTGATTCGTCAAAATAATTTGAATTTGATTTTGTGTCTCTGGATTATTTTCATTATCAATACTATCTTATTGGTCATCTAAATCATATCCACAGTATCTGGATAATCTAACAGTGTTTTCATCAACTCTGAAATTCGCACTTTCAACCATTTTCTTCAATCTTCTATTGTAGCACCGGTATTCTTTTATCTTAGTAGAGTAACCCAGAAAGATTCCTTCATCACTTCTAGCATCAAACTTGCCAATATCTTCATCTCTCTTAATATAACATCTACTTCCAAATATTTTGAAATACTTAACAGTAGGCTTATAACCAAACCATAGTTCAAAAGGAGTCTTTCCATATTTACCATTAACATTTACCTGGTTGATAGTGTATACAACAATGCTTACAACTTCTCTCCAATAGATATGAGGAACATTACCTTCCAACATCATGGTTTACAATTTTTGGCCAAACTGGACACTGAAATTATTATTTTTAACTAAATCTTCACACTCGGGCACCTATAGCGGCTAAACCATGAGAAATTTGAACATTATGAAAACTAGAGTCTCATCACATTTTGTTTGTAGATTCTAAAAATATTTTTTTCAAAATTTTTGGAATAATATTGCACTTTTTTTTCCATCTCCCACGAAAACTAGGTTTTTTCATAAAACAACATTTTTAAAAAGTGACGGTCACCGTATACAACATAATTTTTTTTGTATGAAGGATAAAATTATAATTTTTTCTAATTTAGATTTTTAAATATGATATCTAGCACTTTCATTTGGTCTCATAGTTTTTTATTGAATATTTTTTCCTTAATAGAGTTTCAAAGTCAAACCAATTGCAATTTAGACATAGGCGGACTATATACAACATAAATTTTTTTTTATGTATTGAAATTCAAATTTAATTTTTTTAATGGATCAAGGACATCAATATCCAGCACAAACATATTTTTTTAAAATTTATTTTGATAATTTTCTATTTTTCCACATGTGCAAAACAAAGAGCTTGATTTTTGGTGAAAAACCTATGTTTAATAAAACTAAAAAACCACACACATAATAAAACCAAAACATATTAAAATTATATTCATGGGATAGCTCATTTAAAGGACTACCAAAATCATTTGATCCCCCAAAAGGTAAATCAAAAGTGATTTTTTATCAGCATTTTGATAGGTGTAAAGGAGACTCATTTATAGGTATGGTTTAAAATTAGCGAGGTTCTATCCAAGGGGGTTTGATATAAGGTGGTTTGATCAAACCCTCTTCAATTGGAATATTTAAAATGGAACTTTTAAAGATGTAAATCATTATATTTTCTAAAAATATGTGATTTCAGCATAAATCAGTTCGTCTCAGAAATTGTAAACTAGCTTTGTGGGATCACCCTTACAACAACTTCATTCTGTTGAGGGGTCCGAGGAGTAGATAGCTATCTTTTGATTCCATGCTCTTCACAAAATTTATTGAACTCTCGAGAAGTGAATTCACCACCTTTGTCTGATCTTAAGCATTTGACCTTCAAACCTATCTCATTTTTTTCCAAAGCTTTGAAACATTTGAACTTTTCTAGTGCTTCATGTTTTTCTCTCAAGAAAGCAACCCTTATCATCCTAGAGTAATCATCAATAATCAACATAAAGTACCTTTCTCCTTGTAGACTTTTGATTCTACATAGACCACATAGATCAGTATGAACCAACTCCAACACTCCATTTGAATGATGTTTTTTTCCTCCTAAAATAAATTCTTGTTTGCTTTCCCATCTGACATTCCTTGCACATAGTGTTAGTAGGCTTGACTAACTTAGGTAGAACTCTGACTGCTTGAGTGGAGCTTACTTTGATAATTTTATAAAAATTTACATGAGACAGCCTCCTATGCCATAGCCATCTTACATCAACTTGAGAAATTAAGCAACTTTCACTAGCAGCACTCAGGTGAAAAATATTACCTCTTTTCTTTGTAACTAAAGCAATTACATTTCCAGAGCTTCCCAATATCCTGCAGTTACCATATTTGAACTAAAGATTGTATCCCTTGTCTACCATCTTTCCAACACTCAACAAGTTATGTTTCAATCCTTCAACATAAATAACATCATCAGTATTATATTTACCACGAAGAGAAATAGTGCCTCTGCCACAAATCACACCAGTATTGTTATCTCCAAATCTTACACCACCACCATCACACTTTTCCATGCTTAGAAACTTGCTTTTTTCACCAATCATATAATTTTAGCATTCGTTTTCAATCACCCATTCATCATTTTCATCAATTTTGGCTGCAAGAGATTTCTCAATATTCTAATTGTTAGTAGCTTTAGTGGACACGGTACCATTTTCCTTGATAGCAATGAATACCCATCCATCTTCATTTCCAGTTTCTTTATCAAATTTATCATCAGTAACACCTTCTTCAGCATAATAATATTTCTTTTGAAATCTAGACTTGTCAGGTTTATACTTAGAAACTCTTTCAGGACACCTTGATGCAAAATGTCCTATCTTACTGCAATAAAAACATTTAATAGGTAGTTTTCCTTTGTACTTACCATGTCCTCTGGATTCTCTTTTCACAATCAATGCTTCTAGCTCTTCTAGCTCTCTTTCTTCATCTTTAATCTATTTCATCTCATCTTCATACTTGAATGTCTTTCTAGAACTTTCTCCTAGATCATATCTTTGTTGGGTTTTTCCGGATACATTAGCTTTAAATGCATATTTTGTTTTAGGAGTGGACTCACCAAATTCACTCAACTCAAAGGTAGAAATTTTACCAATCATCATGTCTCTTGTCACATTTGTTACTATCCTGAGCTCTTCAATAGAATGATCTTTTGTTTTGTAAGAGGCAGGCACAGATCTAAGCACTTTAGCCACAATCTCATATTCTTCCATAACTCCACCGGCACATCTAATACCCGTCACTAGTTCATTTACCTTATGCATGAAAGAAAAAAAAAATTCATCTTCATTCATCTTCAAGTTCTCCCACTTGCCTTTCAATCTTGTTATCTTAACAATATTCACTTGAGCATCTCCTTCATACAATGTTTCCAATTTCTTCTAAATCTCATGTGTTGTCTTCAGACCTATTACATTTGTCATCTCTGAATCTATCAAAGCACTCAATAATGCTTCAATATCCCTGACATTTATTTCAGCTTCTTTGATCTCATCAAAAGTAGTAGGACCATTCTGAGGAATATCATATATTTTCTTTGTAATATTCCAAAAGGGTTCACCAATGCACTTCAAATGACACTCCATTCTAATCTTCCACAAAGATTAAGTTGTACCATTGAATCTGGGACTATCCTTCTTATATGATGTCATCTCAAATCACCTCAAGCTATTAAACTTCTTCAGAGGAACCTCCTCTAATACCAATTGTTGGAAAAACAAGGATAGACAACTGAGAGGGGGGTGAATCAATTGTTACAGAATTTAAACTTATTCAACCTTAATCAACCTTTAATATTAGATTTAATAATTAACAATGGAAGCATAAATCAAAAACACATCAGAAACACATGAACACCAAGATTTTATACTTGGAAACCCTATTAGGGGAAAAAACATAGTGGATGTTAGTCCACAAGATTATACCTTGTTAGAAGTATAATGAAAAATTAATAGGGAATGCACATGCATTCAAGGACACTACCTAGAGCTCACTGCTCAAAGGGAAGGCTCACTTCCTTACATGGAACAATCAGATTAAATCCATCTGATGAGGTTGAACTGGGAAATTAGCTTCTACAAAATCCTGATGACAGTTTCGGTTAGGCACATAAACACTTCTTCACACTTCGCCCAATCTTCTTCACACTAGATGCTGTAAAATAAAATGATCTGGTCTTTATTCGCACATTCCACATACATTCACTGAGCATACACACCACACATACACTTCAAAATGAATAAACAATCGCTCTCATATATCTACTACATGAATTTACATCAACAACTCTATCGGCCACAAATAAAAGAATAAATTACAACTGTCAGCCCCAATTCATGAAAAAATCTTAATGCACACCAATCTAAGTCAGTCACATAATAATTAAAACCTAAATAAACATCCTTGAACATTCCAAACAATAAAATATTAATCCATAAGGATCTGTGACACGCTACCACCATCATGTCGTCCAAGAACATGAAAACCTCAAGCACACAAAGGAAAATTGTTGATCACGAACACATCAATCAATGCAGATGTACTACAATGATAGAGCACAATCTAGAAACATCACTGAACATTACAGTAGCATACACAACAATTCAATTTACTAGAATTGCATTCACTTCTTATGAAAACACCTGCTACAGAAATTGAATACCTGTAGAAACTCATAAACTCATAACTTTCTCCAATCTTGATGTGTACCACTGAAACTTCCAAAAATCATACTAGATAGGCTCAGAAACAAAACCTTTGAATCGGGACTTCTGATTATCAACATACATGACTTTCCACCATTTAGATCAACACAGCTTCATAAACTGCCTGCAACATATTTATTCTAATTTTATCAATATCCTCGACATATACAACCTTTAGAATCATCAATGCTAATAGTGTTGACATCAATGACAACCACGTATCAACAACACAACCACAACATCCAACAGTGCCCACCACTCCTCATAATCACAAGTAGTACCTAGATTTTCCACACCAACCGACCAACCCCAACCAACTAGGGCAAGTGCTCCAAACTTGCTAATCACATCATCTACATCAACTTGGAGACCCCATACATGAACCTCCTAACAAGTCTGATCAAAAAAAGCCTCATACATATCAGGAACCCACCCCTGTCTCTCTCCAAACTGGCGATAGACTCAATCTGGTAGATAACACTCTATCATAGATGACGAACATCCAAGCAACCAATGGGTCTAGCGGTAGTACACAAGTTAATCAACATCCTTTGGCCAAACCTCATAGCTCATATAAGATCTCCACACAAAACTAGGCATCTCATCAAACACATAATGCCAATAATGCAGATCCCTAGGCAAAGTGTAATGCATAAAGTCTTCATAACAATTAGAGTATGGATCGTTTGGAGAATGATCCTGGATCCCATCTAGACGAGTCACTGCAATATGCTCCCACGCCCAATCATGAAAAAGTGACACACTTGCAAACATCAACTTCCCACCCCGATACACCACCACATGCATATCATGGTAGATATGAGCAAGCAAACAAACACCCTAGGCATATCTCATACCATGCTCTAGCATGCTCTCAATATGTAGGACCCCGCTTCACATGTGATTAGTACAACACTAATTTTTTTCATGTTTCCCTAAATAGATGGTAAGATGTATTACAAATAAGTAATGTATTTTGTGACCATATTCTTGAATTTCATCTATTTGTTTCATTGCCATTTCCATGAAGGTGTTATGGGCTCATAAATTGTGAATATGAATTAAATTTGTAAATGGGATTTTTGTACAATTAAATATTATTTTTTCTATCAAATTAATGTGATATATGATTGTTCTTATGATCGTGTTGGTAATGTGCAAGAAGGTAATGATGTTAGCATGAGCAGGGAGAACCATCGAGAGTGAATAAAATTACTTCTTCTTGAGGATATGAATTTGACCCCATGTGAGGCCTAAAAACAATAGAGTTAATGTATTGGAAGGATAAGGTTGTGAGGGAATTTAGTTGTGATTCATGTAAGGTGTAAGTGGGGACTAGGTTTTGGAAACCCCTAGTTAAGTTTGAAACTCGGATGGAACTTTGGGTGAGCTTTTAATGAGAATTTTTGGTCAATTTATTTGGTTAGGGTGCAAAAAAAAATCCCTAGGGTCTATACCATAGTGGTAGGGGTCAAGTGGGCATAAAATAGTGCCCCTACAACATGATTTGACCCCTGAAAAGCCCTCATAATGGAGAGTGATTAATTTTGAAAAGAGGATGGAGTGGGAAGATTGAGTGGTTGTCCAAATACATGTTCTCGTTAATGGGTAAAGGACCTTCATTGATGGTGAGAGGTACACTCCACACCTCCCCATCCAAGAGTTGAAAATTTTTGAAACTTCTATATATTGGGAAGAGGGGGAATGAGTGGGTTGTTTCCCACTTCTCCTTTTGGAGAAATTTAGTGAAGAAGGTAGGAAGAGTGAGAAGATGGAAGGAAGAGTCTTGTTGTGGAGAGAGTGATCAAGATGGCTTGGTTGGAAAGGAAGAAGAATAAAAGAGTTAAATTCCAGCACATAAAGCAAGAGATAAGTTTCTTTATTTCTATATTCCCTTGTTTACTTGTTGTAAGAGTGATATTTATATGTGGATCTTTGTTGAACATGATGAGTGGAGAGTCTATATGTATGTAATATGAATGTTGTTTTATTTTCGTCTCTTTTGTAAAAGTTGGAAAAGACCCCATTCATCACCTTGGGGTTAAAATATTCTTTCTCGGGTGTATGGCTAGAGCCCACGAGGCTCCATGATGCCATTACGGTAGGGTGGAGAGCAAGCCTTAATTAGTTGTGTGACCTTCATTGTATTTCTTTAGATTTGTTTTTAATATGGAAAGCTGGTGTTTGATACAACATGGAAGAGAATGGAAAAGAGAAATGTTCATTTCTTGGGCATGTGAATTGGTAGCTTTCCAATATTATTGTAATAGAGATTTAGTATTAAGTAATAACATGGTGTTCATTGTGTCCTTTACATTATTTTGATATTGGAGGTTTACTGTTTTGTTGAAATGGAGCAAAGAAAGATTGTGCAGATCCAGTTCCTACTTCTTGTATATTATGGATTTATCTCACTTAGTCTGTTCTTTGGAAGAAATTTGAAGGAATATGTATTTAAGTTGATACTATGTCAAATGATAAACTATAGATGTTACATTCTCTTTTTTGTACAAGAAATAAAATATGAAGGTCGTAGTATTTAAATTTGCAAATTTAAAGAAAGAAGTATTATTCTTATATGGAATTGTGTCCTCAATAGATATGGAGTTGTAATGAAAATGAAAATAAAATAACTGCAATTCATTGATAGTTTGAAACTATACCCATGTAAAGGAAGTGAGTAAATTCATGGGCTAAGTAGCACCTACTATTCTCCTATTTAGATAAATTTATAAATGAATGGATCTTTGGGAAAAATAAATTGACTTAGAACATATGTGATAAAATGTTTCACAACATTATATAAAATAGTTCTTAGATCCTATGCATACAAATATGGCTATTTACATTTTGTATAATAATATACTAAATATATTTGTTTATTTATAGATATAAACATATTGTGGTAGAAACTTGATTTAAAGTTATTATTCTTAACTTAAAATAACATTGAATTGGCAAATTAAAAAAATAATGTATATATGTATTATAGCTTAAATATAACCCCCAAAAAAATTGTGTTTTAAACTAGATTAAAAAAAAAGAGCAACTACCCTGGGTGAGAACCGCGCCTGAGTCGCCTCCACACAGGTTGTCGCCCTCTTAACTAAGGGGTGGGCTGTGAATGCGGGTCATGACCCCCTGCCATAGGCATTTCACTTGCCTCCAGAAATTGTTTTTTAAATAAAAGAAGGGAATTTAAAGTATTTTAGCAGATCTAAATGTCATTTGAAACTTGCTTAAATGGTATGTGAATATACATGTAAAACAACATGAAACTAAACTTTATACACAACATAGGCACCCAACACTCTTGGCTTTAAACAAAAGATCAAAATAATGCTTGTTAAACAAATAGCAGAAAATATATAAATGAAGAAGTAAATAATGTAGTATTATTAAATCTTGGCAAACTCCACTTTTGTGGTCATAAGAGTTGCAGGGAGGAGTTCCAACAACAAAACCATGTAAAAATATGCATAAAATTCTCCTCCAATATATGTTACAGCTGCAAATCAAACAAAGGAAATGTTAAATAAAATGTGAAGATTAAAATAAATCAATGCCAATGCACCTACTACTCCTTCAATGGCATTAGGTACTTGTGGCTACAACTCTTCTTGTGCATAGAGAATAAATGTTATCAATTAGAGAGTTGAGGATCTATTCATTGGTAGGTCAATTGGTTATTACGTTGCTAGTCTCAAGGCAGGGATGGTTGCCTGCCCTATACTTAAAATTTTCCTATGCTCTAACCTGAAACCTATTGTGTAAATGTTCCTTCACATTAAAGGCAAATGTAATTCCCACACAACCTTAATGGTGGCAGATGAAAAATGGGATGCTTACTCCAAGGTGAATTTGATTAGAATGTGTCGTAATTCTAACCTATTTGATCCCTATAGGGGAGAAGACCTAATATCCGCCAGGGCTAACTTCGTACAGCCATAGAATTCAAACCGTGCGTCGAATCGATAAAAAAAATTATGTTTTTTTTCCGTTCACGAGTTAAGTGTTTATAACTTAGGTTTTGGCTTGTGGGAAATTTGGTCAAGTTTGGTAGAGTTCGATATGCATGTGGGGGTCAAAAAGTCACCTTTTAGAGGTGTCATCCTCTCATCACCACCTAACGTCCCACTATCCGCTCACTATAACCACCAAAAACAATTTTAAAACACCTAATTGTGTCACTATTATCATGCAATTAAAACTATTTTATCATTCAAATCCACTTAAAATTCAATGGGTCTAATTCATGTTAGCACCTTATAAAATTAATTTGGCACCCATTAAAAATCACTCCTACACATTAAGCGCCAAACATTTGCACCGGATACCAAACACATTACACTCCAATTAAACTTCATTAGGGGTTTGATTAATGCATATAACTAATTATTTTTTAGGGTATCTCATTTTTTTCCCTCATTTTATCGTGCGCTCTCTCTGGAAGGTTCTCAGCGATGGACGCTTCTCCAACCATTGGCAACTCTCAACGGCTCCTACTGTTGTGCACATGTTGAGGTAACAACAAACATCATTCTCCTTTCAATATACAAACAATGGTACTGGTTATTCATTTTCTTCTGCATCTTTCATGGCCCATGAAGGGTTTATTCAATGATTGAGAAATCATTACTGTTTTTTTATGAAATAAATCATTCCTCCTCAATGCATTTTCGCCATGTGTTGTTTGATTTTTTCGGGTCATGGTGCTAGTCTTTTTCACACAGGTTTTTTTTTGGTTAAACGATTATTTCCTCTCCCCATTTTTTGTGTGCGCTCATGGCTTGGTAAAGTCGATTGTTTCATTATTTTGTCTCCATATTTGATGATAAAATTTGTGGGTTTGACCAAATGTTTGTAAAATAAGATTTTTTGGTCTGCTTCAACCTTTTTAAAAAAACCCATGTGACTATGGGCATAAATCGGAGAGCCCATTAAAAATACACCATTTCTGTGAAAACACTTGCTTGGTTTTTTCCAAATTCGTGTGCTTAAGGAATTAAACTCATGAAACCCTTGCCTCGAATATTCGGCATCTATCTGAAAATGCATTCCTTGCCTAGAATATTCAGCATCTATCTGAAAACGCACTTTTGCATTCCTATGAGTGAGGAATTATTATTATGAAACCCTTGGTTACTTGCCCGGAATATTTGACATGTATCTAAAAACGCACTTTTGTATTCCTATGAGTGAGGAATTATTATTATGAAACCCTTGGTTACTTTTTTGTGCACATTTCTGAAAACCCAAGTTTGTAATCAATCTACCTCTATTAAAATTATTATCCTATCGTTGTTGAATATAGCACATCTTCTTTCATTTACTTTACATATGTGTCTTATATGTGCATTCTACTTATAGTTATTTTCATGAGTTGTGCATTTGATATTTATATTTATGCAGTGTATTTTTACTTTACTTTATAAGTAAATGAAGGTCATTTTGAGTGACGGGTTTTTCCTTACAAACCCCATTTACAAATTCAAAAATCTGTGAGTTCAATTTGTAAATGAATGTGTACAATGTTAATTATATATATTATGTATGACTATGAAAGACATTCTCACACTTCTTAAGTGTTACACCTGAAAATGGTGGATAATATGTTGGGAAAAAATCTTTATCTTGAGCTTGTACATAGTAAACACTTGCCCATTTTATATAGAAAATGGTAATTTACAAACATCTAAATTTTCTATAAGATCTGCAAATCAAATTCTCCTAAGTTTTGCAGCAATTCTGTAAATTGAAAATCTCATCATCGTATGCAATTTGTAGTTATTTAATTATTAAACATAGCTTACTAAATTTGTAAATGAATGTGTACAATTTTATATATATGTGTGTGTGTATCCTTTTTCTATCCTTTCAAAATGCAAACAATGGTACTATTTAATCATTTTCTTTTGCATCTTATTGAATTTTTAAATGAATGTGTACAATTTTAGTTATATATATATAACACAACTTATTGAATTTGTAAATGAATGTGTATAATGTATATATAACACAGCTTATTGAATTTGCAAATGAATGTGTACAATGTTAGTTAATTTGAAAATTAATGTGTACAATGTTAGTTATATATATAGCATTGTACACAATCATTTACAAATTTTGTGTCTCTTTTCTCTTGTTCATTCAGCAAATCGATATATATGTGTGTATCCTTTTCCTATCCTTTCAAAATGCAGACAATGGTACTAGTTAATCATTTTATTTTGCATCTTTCACCACCCATGAAGGGTTCATTTTCTGATTGAAAAATATTTACTGCTTGTTTATGAAATAAATCATTCCTCTTCAATGCCTTCATGTCATGTGTTGTTTGATTTTGTCGGGTCATGGTGCTAGTTTTTTTCCCACATTGTACACATTCATTTACAAATTCAATAAGTTGTGTGTCCATACTATGAGGTAACGACAAACATCATTCTCCTTTCAAAATGCAAAAAATCATACTCCTGATTTTTATTATGTCATCAAAATGTACGTGTGGTTTATAATACAATTAAATTATATATGTATGTATACACACGTGTTTATATATATATGTGTGTGTGTGTGTGTGTGTGTGTGTGTGTATGTATGTATATATGTATGTATGTATGTATATACATATATATGTATGTATACACATGTGCATATATATACATATGTATGTATGTATACACATGTATACATACATACATACATTTGTATATATATGTATGTGTATACATACATACATATATATATATATATGTATATATATACATATGTATGTACATGTGTTTACATACATACATACATGTGTATATATATGTATGTGTATACATACATACATACACATATATATATATATGTATGTGTATACATACATACATACATATATATGTATATAAATGTATGCATGTATATATATACATTCCATCATCGTGAGAACCTTCCAGAGAGAGCATGTGGTAAAATGAGGGAAAAGAATGGGATATCCTAAAAAATAACATTAGTCATATGCATTAATCAGACCCCTAATGAATTTTAATTGGGGTGTAATGTGTTTTGTGTTTGGTGCTAATGTTTGGCGATTAATGTGTAGGAGTGATTTTTAATGGACGTCAAATTAATTTTATAAGGTGCTAACATGAATTAGACCCATTGAATTTTGAGTGGATTTGAATGATAAAATAGTTTTAATTGCATGATAATAGTGACATAATTAGGGCCCTTTTATTTTTTGCAATATGCATCAGTGATTTTTTGCAATATATATGTATGTATATGTTTATATGAATACATGCAAGTATGCTTATGTTTCTATCACTGTATGCATGCATACAAACATGCAAAAAGTCACTGATATATAAGGCTCCCCAAATAAACATCGAATCCAAATATAATGTAGAATTCAATCATATCATCTCTAAAAACCTATGTAACTAGTATCTACAAATTCAAATGCTCTAGCAAATTCAAATTTGAAACACAACAACCAAATTGAATGCATTCAATTGTCATATTCGAATTTCTAAATAAGAGGGACAACAGCCAATGACATTCACAATTATTCTCCTCTGCTAATATCGTCTCCATAATAGAGAGAATTGATTGGCATCCTTTGCACATTCCTCATATATCCAAGGGTGATGAGAAACAATGAATATAACTTGAATAAATCTTGGTATACAATTCTATTAACATTTATATTTTTTTACACATATTTATGTTTTCCATATGGAAATTTTAATATGTTGAACTTGATTAATTATGTGTTGTTGTACATGCACTATTGCAAATTTCGTATGATGTTTGTATGTTACTAGCCACAATCGTTACTACATGTGGTTGTAAATATTTTCTTATAGACACGGGAGAACAAGGAGAGGTGGTGCAGCAATGTTCATGGTGGGAAATTTGGTAAATGTGTGTCAACACACCAAATAATTAAGGATTCTTTGTTCATATGGCTCTAAGTTTCAATTATTATTCTTTATTGTTCACTAACTAGTATGTCTTTTAATTTATTTCAATAACTATTGTCCATTTTTGTTTTTTCTATTATATTTGTTTGTTGTGGCAGGCATGTCAAATGGCTAGGAGGTTGTGAAAAGCATGTTAAATTGCAAGATGACAATCCAGGTAAAGTCTTGAAAGACTTTACTTTGGCTGTGACCCTATAGAAATTGTGTTCATTTTTCTTATTCATTTTAAACGTACACTTACAATTTACAATTAGATTGATTTTCAAGTGTAGGTGTTGAAAATTTTATAATTTCAAATAGAATAATATATAGATATGTTGCATATAGATGTATAGATATATATATGTATGCATATAGTTAGTTGTGTATACATACATACATACATACATATACATACATACTTATATATATATATGTATACATATATAAGTATGTATATATATATATATATAAGTATGTATACATATACTTATATACATATATATGTATGTATATATACTACATACTTATATATGTATACATATATATAAGTATGTAGTGTGTATATATAAGTATGTATACATATATACCTATATATATGTATACATATATAATTATGTAGTATGTATACATAACATATATATAGGTATGTAGTATGTATATATAAGTATGTATACATACATACTTATATATATGTATACATATATATAAGTATGTATGTATACATATATATAAGTATGTATGTATACATATATATAAGTATGTATGTATACATATATAATTATGTAGTATATATACATACATACATACTTATTTGTATATAAGTATATGTATACATAAATATAAGTATGTATGTATATATATACATACATACTTATATATATGTATATATAAGTATTTATGTATGTATGTATGTACATATATACATACTTATTCATTTGTAATATTCATTTTTCTTATTCATTGTAAACTTACACTTACAATCTATAATTAAATTGATTTTCATTTACACTTACACTTAAAATTTATGGATATGTTGCATATAGATGTATAGTTATATATATATGTATGTATATACCTAGTTGTGTATACACACATGCACACATATATATATACACACACAACTATGTATATGCATACATATACATATATATATGCATATACATAGTTGTGTGTATATATGTGTGTGTGTACATGATTTTTTGAATTTCAATTACATACATTTTTTAATTTACATTTAAATTTTCAACAATTTTAGTTAGGTGAATACAACAAACACATATCCAACAAAATGATAGATGAATATAACCAACACAAAACCAAATTTGAATCACATAAAGCATAAATCATTAACTTGGACAGCTCCCAAAACATACCTAGGTTGAAATAAAATTTATTACAGCATAAACATGATTAAGACAAAGTTCTAAATAAGACAAGGAGTCTTCAATTTTATAAAAAACACACTAGCACACATTGAAGTCAAAAATTTCACAACAGACTAGCATTCAGTTTTATAAAAATACACACTAGTATCCTTTGGTTGTCCAATACAATATCTACAAGCATTCAGTTTTATGAAAAACACACTAGCACACATCAAAGTCAAAAATTTCACAACAAAAAATCCTAATCAAACATCCACATATCTTATTAAGAATTGGTGGTTCCTTGGGTGTCAACTGACTTCGCATCAACTGGAGAAGATGTTAAGGAGTATTGATTGTTCTACATTTTCTATACAAGCAAGCAATGCCTGATTTTCCTCTGGACTGAGTTGTAACTATTGAGAGAAGCCTTCGGAAGATCCATTTTGTAGGTTGCTAAGAGCAGCAAAGGTTGGAGACAAAATCTTAATCATGTCCCTTAAAATTGGATGTTGAGTTGTAAGAGGAGTTGTAGGAGTACTCTTAAATTTGTTTCTTTTTTCTCTTTCCACCTACTTTTGGGTTTCCTTTAACTGTCGAGCAATCTTTTCTTGCTCCCTTACAAACTCCTTTTGTTGTCACTGCCTAAGCTTCTCCTCTACAATTTTCTATTTTTTTGCAGCATGCTTCAATCTCTTAGCCTCCCTTTGTGCCAGGTTTGCGTCTCTTTCTACCTTCTTTTCAGCCATTTGGTCCTTTTTCCTTGTCTGCAATTCTTGGTTTCTTTGTTTTTGTGCCTCTTGTTCATTTAACAGATTGAAAAATTCATCTGATGTCAAAATTTGAGATTGCCTACTTAGGTGCAGCACCCCATTGTGACCTCTATTTGATGATTGGTGCACCCTTTGTGTTGGGAGTTGCAAAAAAATGCTTCTCCTTCCTTTTGGTTGCTAGTCATTGACTTGTGTGCATGGCACATAGTCAACTTCTTTGTCACTAGAGGCATTACCTTCCACTCCATCTGCTTCATCATTTGAATTCCAATTTCTTCCAATCGTGAATTAATGGATGACCTCTTCATGATCTACATGTGGTGGTGATTCCATGGATAGCTCTTCATCCCCTTGAGTGAAATTCAAATGCACCCCTAGGTTTAAAGCTGCATCTTGAAATTCAGGTGGCATATTGAGACTCTCTTCATTTTTTGTTGCCTGATTACATGTTTGAACTACAAGTTCTTCAATTTTTCCTGCCTCAATGTTTTTTGTGCAATATCCTTCTTCATTTGTTGCAAATGGGGGACTACTTGCAATAAAGGTTTCCACAAACTATCCAATTTGTTCCTCATTCCAACCTACTATCCTCAAACAAATATTTGTTACCATGAATTGTGCATCATCCTCAGTTGCCTCACCCTTTGTTTGTGCTCCCAATGTGATTCATTCATCTTCAACCATGAAAGCTTCACTTGGCCCCATATCGAAGTCAAGTGCATGTCAATCTAATGGCCAAATTATTGTTCTTCTAAAACCACTTGCAATATTATTAGGAGTTAAAGCTTGTGCAAAATATTTGCCAGCAGGTGTTGCCAACTCTTCCCTTCCAATGTCAAGTTGAGGATTTGCAGAGAGCCATGTACTCCTATGTTGCTTGAAGTATTTTTTTAATGGTGAGAATATAATCACATCAAGGGGCTGCAGTTTGTGTCGGCAATGTGTTGGAAGTGTGAGCAAATATATTCTCATAGTCTTTGCTTCTTCAATTGTTTTGAATGCAACATGGCTTCCATGATCATCAAAGATGAGAAGTTTTATATTTGTTGGTGACACCCCTCCTAGGACATTTCTTGCAAAGTGTTTCAACCATTGCACAAATAATTCTTTGGTCATCCAAGCATGCTCTTGGATTTTCATGCACGCTCTTGGCTCATAGTTATTAATATAGTTTCTAATGTTCATTTTGGACTTGAACAAATAGTAACCAGGTATAGCCTGACCTACTGCATTAACATAAGCTAGAATAGTGATCCATTCTATGCTTTTAGAAATTAATTGTGGAACACATTTCGTCCCTATTTTTGCAATAACTCTCATTGCACAAGTTTTTCCATCCTGCACCCCTATTTCATTATAATTCAATATTTTGTTGGGCCCATAATTGTGTTTTTTGTACAACCCTTCCAAGTTGTCATAGAAGGAAGAAACTATTTTAGGGTGTAGCATTATAGCTTGATCTATGTCCACTCCTTCTAGTGTTTGAATTTTCAGACTGGGATGCCTTTGATAAAATCCAACTCATCATGACCTTCCTAGTATCTCATTTTTGAATGGGTTTGGCCTCGCTCCAACCATTTGGGCCACCGTTGACTTGAGTTGTGAGACTTGAAGGACATGGCCAATATTAGCCATGTCTTTACACCACTGCATAATTTCAGCTTCTTATTCATCAGATAGGATTGTTTGTGGCCCCTTCCCTTTTTTGGATGTCACACCATTGAGCCATGCCCTCAAATTGTTAGACAGGATTCCCCATTTGATCACTAAACCTTTGATTGAAATTCGATTATCCTCAACATCCGCAATGTATTTTTCCATGAGATGCATTTTCCAACTTCCCATGCACAGATCTGGGATTGTCACATGGTCATCAGGTGGTGGTTCCATTTCTACCTCAATATTATGAACAGTGGGTTCAAAACCATCGTTTTCATTTGTTTATTCTACATTTTCAGAAATAACATCCTCATTCATGTTGATTGTTGGCTCTTCATCAAAAACATCTAGAACATTGAACCTCACTCCATGAGGTCCTCTAATTAAGTTCCTCCCACTCGATATTTTCCTCTTCTGTCCTGGTGCCATGATTATCAGTGATCCTATACATTGTAATCCATAAAGTGTCATAAAAACAATGTTGAAAGCGGTAAAAAGAAGTTGAAATCATTATCGAAACAACCAACAAACCCATGAGTACCATTTTTTGCATTCTAAAAAGAGAATGATGTTTGTTGTTACCTCAAACCATGGATAGAAGACAATAATAAACATATATGTGTATGAACAGAAATTTATACTTGAGTATACATTTATCTGTGTAATTATGTGTATACACACATATACATATATATTTTTATGTATATGTATGTATACATATAATTACATAGATATAATTACATAGAAAATCACTGATATAGATTACAAAATAGAAAAAGACGCTAATTGTGTCACTATTAACATGAAATTATAACTATTTTATCATTCAAATCCACTCAAAAATCAATGGATCTAATTCACATTAGCACCTTATAAAATTGATTTGGCACCCATTAAAAATCACTCCTACACATTAATCATCAAACATTAGCATCGGATACCAAACACATTACACCCCAATTAAACTTTATTAGGGGTTTGATTAATGCATATGACTAATTTTTTTTAATTGGGTATCCCATTCTTTTCCATCATTTTATTTGTGTTTACATATATATGTGTATGTATATGTATTTGTATAAATATGTATACATGTATTTGTATCTGTGTATACATATAATTACACAATTACATGTATATATATATATATATATTTGTACATATACATATATATATCTATATATACATAGATATATGTATGTATATATATCAATATATATGTACAAAAATTTATGAATGTATGTACATATATATGTGTAATTATATGTATAGACACATATGTATCCATGAACATATAAGACACATATGTACAGTATTTATGAAAGAAGTTGTGATGTATTCAGTAGAGATAGGATATTAATTTTAACAGAGGTAGATCGATTACAGACTTGGGTTTTCAAAAATGTGCACAAAAAAGTAATTAAGGGTTCCATAATAATAATTCCTCACTCACAGGAATACAAAAGTGCATTTTCAGATAGATGTCGAATATTCCAGGCAAGGGTTTCATGATATTAATTCCTTAAGCACACAAATTTGGAAAAAACCAAGCAAGGGTTTTCACATATATGGCATATTTTTAATGGGCTTTCTGATTTATGCCCATAGTCACCTGGGTTTTTTATAAAAGGGTCGATGCAAACCAAAAAAATCTTATTCTGCAGACATTTAGTCAAACCCACGAATTTCATCATTATTTTTGGAGACAAAATCATGAAACAATTGACTTTACCAGGTCATGAAATGGGGAGAGGAAATAATCATTTAACCCCAAAAAAACTCGTGGGAAAAAGACCAACACCATGATCCAAAAAAAATCAAACAGCACATGGTGAAAATGTGTTGAAAAGGAATGGTTTATCAATATTTATTTCTGGATTCGATTGTGTTTCATCTTGTTAATCAACGTTTTTTATCACACTTTGTGATCCATCATCAGGATAGAGAGCTCAAGGATATGAAAAATAGTTTGTTGCAGATCTAGCTGGTATAAAAAGAGAGGGAGATGAGGAGGAGGCACAAGACCCAAGGGGTGAGAAATAAAATAAGAAACCAAGAGAAATGGAAATAATAACTATATTAACTATTTTAGTATATTAGCTAAATTAATATATTTAAAATATTAATATGTTAGATATGTTAAGAATATTAATATATTAGATATATTAATATATTAAAAATACTAATATATTAATATATTAAATATAATAATATATGAAAATACATAAAATAACAAACTATACAATGAAATAATATATTAAATTTTTATATATAAATATGTTAAAATATTATAAAAATTAAAATTAATATATCAAATGTATTAATATATAAAAAATATTGATATATTAACAATATTAATCTATTATATTAAATATATTAATATATTAAATATTTACAATATTATATAATATTAAATATCAAATATTAATCTATTATATTAAATATATTAGCTAATATATTGATATATTAACTATGTTAGTATATTAGATAAATTTATATATTTAAAATATTAATAAATTAGATATGTTAAGAATATTAATATATTAAATATATTAATGCTAATTATATTAATATAATAAATATATTAATATATTAAATATATTAATGCAAAATATATTAATATATTAAATATAATAATATCTGAAAATACACAAAATAACAAACTATATGAAGTATTAATATATTAAATGTTGGTAAATATATTAATAACAAACTTTTTTATATTAATATTGTAAAATATTAAAAAAAACCTTTTTTATAAATATATTTGTGCTCCAAATTATCAATAAATATATTATAAATATATTTGACTTTTTTATATTATCAATAAAGAGATTTGACTTTTTTATATTATCAATAAAGAGATTTGACTTTTTTATATTGATAATATATTAATACCAAACTTTTTTATAAAAATGTTAAAATATTATAAATAAAATAAAATTAATATATTAAATATATTAATATATAAAAAATTGGTATATTAACAATATTGATCCATTATATTAAATATATTAATATGCTAAATATATTAATCTATTAAAAATAATACTATATTAATATACAAAAAATAACAAACTAAATGAAAAGAGCACCATATATTAATATATTAACTAAATATATTGATATGCTAAATATATTAATATATTAAAAATAATAATATATTAATATACAAAAAATAACAAATTATATAAAAAGAACACAATAAAAAGTGGGGAACCAAGAGAAAAGAGGGGGGAAGAGGGGGAACCGAGCAACAGAAGAAACAACAAACCTAAAGAGAGAGGAAGGGAAATGAAGAGGAGGGAGGGGGAGAGGAATGACAACACCTAAGGCAAGAGAGAAAGGAGAGGAACAAGAAGGAAGAAAAAACAAACAAGGAGAAGGGAAGGAGGGGGGAGCACCAACAAAGCAAATAAAGGAGAGAAGAAAAGGAAGGGGAACAAGGCGAAAGCCAAACCCACAAAACCAAAAGAGGGGAAGGGAAAGGGGAAGAAGGGGGGAATGGGGGCAGGGGCGGCGAAGCAACAGAGAGGGAAAGGGGTTAAGATCAAGGGGGATGGTGGTTTTTGAGGCAAGCCAAAAGAGGCCTCCAAGAAAGATTTAAGCTCCACCCTTCGTCATGATTGAGGTTGCTAGGATGATTGACTATTTCAATGGCTTTGTAGTGACCATCAGTTCCTTTTGACTGTCGTGTACTTCATAATTCTTCTAGGTATCCTTTTTTTCAAAATCTCATGCCTAGATTGTAGTTGTGAGTCATTAATTCCTCTACCCAATTAAACTTTCTACCACCCCTCATCTGCAAAACTTTGATCACATACATACACCGATCTGCAGCAATCCTCTTGGAAACTAACGGAGGCAAGTTGGGTTGTGATTAGAAAAAATAGTACCTTTCCATAGTTATGAAGAGGAGAGGTAGAGTGAACATTGAATGAAATAATTAAGGTTGAGTAGATTACAGATGATGAATTAGTAATGCACAGTTTGCTGTTGTTTTTTCTTGTAAATCATACAAAGCTACTTCTGGAAAACTTTTATTTTATGCATATAGTTGTTATGTTGTGTGAGTGTTTTGTTCTGCTATGTAAAGGAGTTATTGATGTGTAAAGGTTTTGTTCTACTATGTATAATAGCTACTTGCTGTTATAATTTCTCCTTACAGCAGCTTATAGGTGTTATCTTTTGTAATTTTGGTTGCTTTCTCAAATAATATGAAAGAAAATTGTTGGCCAATACCATCAAGTAGTCTTTTGTATGCAAAATCCAAGTATATCATGCAGCATAAGGCCTTGGGTGTGAAATAAAGACATACAAGAAATTGTTGACAACTTAATGGAACATTGTATGCTCTTTCCACATCTCTATTGATCATGTTACCCTATCACATAACTGGGATGGGGAGTATTTAGTACACAGCTCCTAGCCGTCGAACTAATTATTGTTTTTTTTTATAACATTTTTTTTTAAGAAAAATAGCTAATGAAGTAACAAAATAACTAATATGGATTATTCCTCAATTTGAATTTTGCAGTATTCATTTAAGTCATTAAAATAATAGTAATGATATTATTGTAAAAAAAATGGCAGTTCATGGTTGGATATTAATATTGTCATTTAGACTAAAGAAGAATTAAAGAAACAAAAAAAAAAAAAACTTATAATTGCCTAACATCCAACATTAATACTTTAAGGGAAAATACTCAATTGTCGTCCATGATCCAATACCCATTCACTCCTTGTTCACTTGACCCCTCAATAACCGTTTACATTTTAGTCATTACATTGTTTTAATTATGCCAATAAAAATTTACAAATTACACCAACATATGTTCACTACTGAATGTGTAGTTGACCAAAAAAAATAAAACACATTGAAAACTATTGAAAACACTTTAAATTTTTGTGGGTTTTTATTGTTTGTCTAATGAACGGGTACTAGTGAAGTGGTAAAGATGTATGGGATGAAGGTTTTAAAGCACCATTTTTTAACACCTTTTGCTTTACGGGTTTCACAAGGCGTGTTTTAAATACCCAGAAGCCAAAATTTTCTTTTTAAGGTACTAACTCGCTTATGAAAAAGCCCAAAAAAAAAAAATTGAAATCGGACTTATTTTTCACTCTGCACGAATGCGCGAAGTTAGCCCTGGAAACTATGTAAAGTTGAGTAAATGCTATCCAATGTCTTATCAATCTTCGTAGTGGCTAGGCAAAATCAACGACTTTAAGCAATATATAAAAGCAAACCACGCCCTTTTACTGTTGCAGAAAATGTAAATGCCCAAGATAAAGACAGCATATTTAATATGTTATTTTGGTATTGTTTTAAGTGTTTTCCATGCAGTATTGTATAATTTATTTTATTACAACTAGTGACATAAATAAATAGATTTTAATGAAGGGTTGTCTTTCGTTAGGGTAATACAAAATTTAATATTGTTGTTTTTTTTCAAAAAAATAAGTAAATGTAAAGCTGGCAATTTTAATATTGCAAGACCTTTAAATTATTTTACCTTAATTTATTCTACAGCAATACATGTGTAACATTGCTTATATATAAGCCAGTCATTGTTAAAATAATTGTAAGAGGCAAAAACATGAGACCAGACATAATGTGAAATAGGATGCAGAGATAGTAGTGAATGACCTCTGCTAGGGTTCTATGTTTTCTGCGGTCATCCTTGGCCCCTCTTGCGTCATACTGCTCCTTATGCGTAGGAAAAAATCCTTCCTCATTGAGTACGGCCATATTTACTGCGATTTTAGGGGTTTAATATGCCTTCAAGCGGCATTAACCCAGCAATTCATGTTGGTATTAATGGTTCGTCGGCGTAGTTCAATGGCTCCCCCTCCGAACAAATTTCCTCGAAAATTTGTTTCGAAAGTCTTTCACGAAGTAAGCATTTTGATGCCCCTGCTAATGTAGTTTTTCCTTTACTTGATTTTAATTCTACTTGCCAATGGCTCGAACAACACACCCTTGTGGGTTATTTTGTTGGGAGAACTCCCCCCGAAAGTGTGCTGAAAGAATGGGTCAACAAGGCTTGGGTCCCTCATGGGGTTTGCCTTGATATGGTCCAGAACTTGACCAAAGTCTTTTTTCTATTCCGCTTCACGGAAGTTAATCATGTTCAAGCCATTTTAGGGCATGGGCCCTGGTATGTTAGGTCATCTTTGTTGGTTTTCCAAGCATGGACCTGGGATTTTGCTATCTCAGACGACACCAAAATGCAGGTCCCAATCTGGATTGAGTTTCCTGGTCTACCTTTTCCATGTGTGCCCTTCCTGCACCACATTGCTTCTTCTTTGGGGAGGGTTGTTTGTATCGAACCTAACAGGTTCTTCCAAGCCTGGCCTCAAAAGCAGGTTTGTGTGGAAGTTGATCTGTCCAATGATTTGAAAGAGTTTGTAGACATTCAAATAGGTGCTATTAGGCACACCCAGAAAGTCACATATTTCAATATGCCCAACATGTGCTATCGATGCCAGTCAGTTGACCATAAGATCAAGGAATTCCCTTTGACAGTTCCTCGTACACCATCACCGTCATGATATGCTGAAAAGCCTCGCCAAATGGAGCCTTCTGCTAAGGCTGAATCAAAGTGGACCACGGTTACAAACCAAAAAAATAAGCCAACTGATTTTGGGTTGGTACCCAAGGCCCCTGAACCATCCAAAGTTGTTTCAAACCCTTTTGAAAAGGGGACACTCGCTCCTTTTGGAGTTGTTACTGTTTCACTACAGCCCAGGTCAAAGGCAATTCCTTAGCCTGTGGCTATTCTATGCGCTCAACCGACTATTCCTCCCACAACGAGGGCTCAATGATGGTCTCGCAGTCCGTCTCCACAACCGGAAGAAGGATAATATGTGCCAAAAAAGTGGAGATTTTCACCCCTATTCAAATTGGCTTAGTTCCATAGGATTTTTTGAAGAATAGTTTCTCTTCCCTGGTTGAGGAAGAACTGGGTTCTGAAATCATGGAGGAGTTTCATCCATGAATTTTCTTTCATGGAATATTCGAGGTCTAACTGACCTCTCCAAAAAGTATTTTGTTAGGGATTCTTTACAAAAATACTCAGGGATTGAAGTGCTTTGTCTCCAAGAAGTTAAAATTTCAATATTTTTGCTTGCCTCGGTCGGTCGTTCTATTTGACTAGCCAGTACTATGTTTTTCACTTTGCATGAAGTCGAGCATGGTGGAGCCACCACTCTTTTGTCCCCTAGTTGCATTCTTGTGTTGTGGATCATGGGATTGATCCCTCCCACTGGGTCGTCTGGGTTCTTATCAACATTGATAATCATTCCTTCAAGATTGTCAATGTCTATGCCTCTAATGATGTTGTGGACCGCTCTTTGCTTTGGCACTGGATAGTTGATTCTCTGCCAATTGTCACCTGGTTGCTCTACGGGGATTTCAATATGGTTGAGATGGCGTATGACAAGGATGGCACCTTGCCTTTCCATTGGGCTACTAGTGAAAGGGAGGCGTGGTTTTACATGCGTAATAAATTGGGGCTCTTTTATCTCAATATTGGTTGTCGCCATTCTCATTCCTTATGGCACACTTGGTGTAATTACAGCGTTGGTTCTAACAGTCTTTAAGCGCCTTGATCATGTCATGATCTCAGCTCAATCTTTCTTTTCTTTTGCTAGCTCTACTTTTCCAGTGAAGCCGTTAGTGGATGTGACTCTATCTGACCACTTCCTAATTCATTTTCACATTGAATGGACTTCTTGCCAGCCCTGCACGTGTAAAACTCAATTCTTTCTGAACATGTCTCTTTTCTCTCACAAGCCAACTCTGGCCCACATTCGTCGAGTTTGGAATTTGGAGTACAAACCAGTTGGCCAAACAGGCTAGATTACCTGGTGGGATGATGTCATCATTCCTACTACTTTTTTCTTGTGCATTTATGGGCGCCAGTTGGCTATCTTTCATTGGCAATCATATAAGGCTACCATTGTCAACTTGCATATAGCTATGGAGGCTTTGGCGGCCAATCCCTTTTCCCTGTCACATCAAGTCAAGGTGGTAGAATTAAGGCACAAAAAGCAAGTGGTTGATAATTACGTTGCCAAAGGAGCGCAAATCAAAGCTCGGCTACATTGGCTTAAAATCGGTGATCGTGCCTCCAAAGAAATTATTTCTCCACTTCATGCCAGGCACTCATCCCTAGGCATTAAAAAAATCAAGGATGGCACTCGAGTGCTCTCAGAGCTTCCCAACATTCTCTAGGCCTTTCTGTGCCATTATGAGAAGGTGTTCACTGCACAGGATTCCACGCCTATGTGACAGCAAGCCCTTCACAACTACCTTGTTGTTGTACCACATAGGCTTTCTTCAGCCCAGATAATTTTTTGTGATCTCAAGGAAGTTATTTCTTGTATGGCTAATGATAAGGATCCTGGGATTGATGGCTTCCCTTGTGAATTTTACAAAGCTCTTTGGGATTGTGTTGGGAGTGACTTGCATCATGTCTATCTTGAATCTTTTCAAGCCAATTCTCTAGGCAATTTAATAAACAAGGGCAATATAAAATTCATACCTAATCCTGGGGATCCAGAGGATATCTGCAACTGGAGTCCCATCATGCTTCTCAATGTCTCCTACAAAATCATTGCCAAATCCCTGGCTTTGAAAATCCACCATCTCTTGCCTCATGTGGTGCGCCCAGAGCAAACTGGTTTCATCAAATCTAGGTTTATTCTGGATAATATCATTGTTGTTTAGGAAGGCATGGAGTGGGCCCGGCGCTCGAACCAGATATTTGTGTTCATTAAAATTGATTTTGCTAAAGCCTATGATCACATCGAATGGCCTTTCATTCTTGTGATGTTGCAAGCCTTGGGGTTTGGACCCAACTTCATTCAGTCTGTTTGAATTCTTTTTGTTGATGCTTCAGCTTGCATTACCATTAATAGCCGCCAGTCTTCTACTTTTGGTCTTTTCCGTTCAATTCGTCAAGGGTGTCCTCTCACCCCTTCTTTGTATGTGCTTGCAGCTGAAGGCTTTAGTTACCTCTTAACCCATGTTGTTTCTCAACAGTGTGTCAAATGGATTCTTCTCCCAAACTCGCAGGAGCAGCTTGTTAATGGCCACTTTGCAGATGATTCCTTTCTCATCTCTTGGAGGAAGAAGAATCTATCACTGTTTCCTTTGACTATCTTAACACTTTTTGTCTTGCCTCTGGCTGTGCCATCCAATGGCACAAGACCTTATGTTATAGGCAATCTGTGTTACCCACCCCGACGTGGCTTCAAACCTATAATTGGAAGTGGATCGGGCAAGGAGAGATCTTTCATTTTCTGGGCATTCCTTTTGCCTTCCAAGCTTCCCCTAGGGAGCTTTGGCATGTCGTGCTCTCCAGAGTCGAGCAAAATCTTGCTTACTAGATTACCAAGCCTCTTTCTTTGGCTGGTAAGTTCCAGATTTGTTCTAAAATCTTTTCAGCCGCTCATGTGTACTATTCCTCCTGTTGGGCTCCCTCCAAAGCCGCTTATAACCGGCTTGAAAAGTTACTGTGGAATTTTTTATGGGCCTCCTCTGAAACCCACAAGGGTTTCCATCATGTTACTTGGGAGTTTTGTTGCCTCCCTAAGGATTCTAGAGGGCTTGGGTTGTTCTCCACTCAATGGCAAGGGACTGCTCTTTGTGTCAAATGGATTATCTGGGCCCTCACCAGAGATGAAGCTTGGAAGATTCTCCTCAGGCACTATATCCAGTTCGGATTTCCTGTTCATAGACCTACCTGGAAATGAATAGGCTTCTGAACCCTCTTGGTTATGAGAGAGCCTATTCAAAATGTTGGAACTTTTGTGGCCAAGAGAATTTGGTGTGCCTGGGAGGTTGTCAAGCCTTGGCTCCGATGGGCCGGAGCTGGATTTCGTGATGGGCTTTCGCTCAATTAGCAGAACCTCTAGTGGTCTCCCCTTCTTGCTCAGAATGGTCAACCCTGGCTAAATCACCTTGGCTCAAAGCCCTCAGATTTCACAAAAAGGGCATTTAGACCCTACAACAACTCTTTCACTAGCCCACTATGCACATCATGCAGTGGGATGTTTTTAAGGCCCAGCACAGTCTTCAAAACTAGGACCATGCCACCTTTGACGAGCTGGTGAGCGTCATTTTGGCTGATATGCTCCACAAAGTTGGCATTTGTGGGCACAAACCTTGGTGGAAAGACTAGAAATGGTTTCCAAACACTCCTCTTGGGAATTACAAGCCATGGTTTGGTTACAGGTGGCTTTCACCCCATTTTCCTATGATCAACAATTTAAACCAGAGGTGGCTGCTTCACTCCTCCGCTCATGTCTGGCGGAGGAGATTCAATGCCATTTTTTTCTACAAGTGTTAATCCAAAGCTAGCCCACTTTTCTTGGTGTATTCTTTTCCAAGGCTTGTCTGTGGGTTCTCAGCTTATTCACTTGGGGGTCCAAGACCCTCGTTACCCTTTTTGTGGGCAACCAGAAAGCTTCAAGCATCTTTTTTGGTTTTGTCTCAAATCTTAGCAGCTTTGGACTTGGATACATTAATTTTTTTGACCCTTTCGGTTGGAACCCTTTTTTTGGGATATGGTTATGTTGGGAGATCCACTTGGGATCCCTGCTAAGTTCACCCAGCTTTGGCATGCTTTCAGGGTGGAAATCCTCTTCAACATCTAGAAAGACAAAAATTCTTGCATATTTGTTCATTCTCAAATGGATATTAATGTTTCTCTCTATGCTAAAGCAGTTATTTGTTTTAATGTTCATTTACAGATACAAGTGCAAGCTAACAAAGTTGCATTGGAGGTGGCTCACCTTCAAGTCCTCGTAGACCATTGGGGCAATACCTCGTGTGTTGTGGCTCGGATCCCCGACTCGCCCTTTTCCTCCCGCGATCGGTCGCCCTCTCAGGGCCGGCAACAAAGTGGCTCCGCTCGTCCCCATTCCTAGCCCCCTTCTCAGCAAGACTCCTGCCCTCCTTGACGTGCTCGCTCTCCTCTGTCGTGGGCTAGTCAGGAGTGGCCTTCCAATGGTGCTTTGGGGAGTGGCGATGGTGGTTCTAGGTGGCCCTCTAATACTCCACCTACTTTTGGTTCTGGATGGCTTGCCAGTGGTAAAAGTTTATGCGACTGGTGCTTGCAATCTTGCCCCAATGCGAGGAAGAAGATAAAGATAAAGAAAAATATGACGACGGTTGGGGTGCTTCTCCTGACGTCACTCCAGGACCCACTAATGTATGGGGGGAAAACATGGTTGAAAGAGACCCCCCGAGCTCTGTTGGCACTACTATGGCCGCTTAATGGCATGTTTGTTTTAATTTTTCATGCTTTTAGACTTCTGGGTTGGCCCCACATGATCTGATATTTTGTTTTTTCTGGACACTGCCCATGTGACTCTCAGGGTGTGCCTTCTTACCACTCGCCTCTTTTTTTGTGAATATCTATTCTTATCTTTAAATTAATATAGATATCTACCTATTCATTAAAAAAAAAAAAATTGTAAGATTAACAATTTAAAATAGTTAAAATTGGTATTGTGAATTAAAAAGAATTATGTTGAAAATTTGATGCTTTTTAAGAAGTCATTTAAATAATTAGAAGACTTCGATTTAATTAAAATCCTCCTATTCAAAAAAAATTATGCCTTAAATTAAGGAAATGGAATATATTCCCATTCCCCTATAAAAGAGAATCATGTTAATTTAAAATAAGATTATATGCAAAATGACCATTAGGTTCTATTAGAATTTTAGAAAGAAACTATTTTCCTCTTATCTTTCTTAGTTTCTTTTATAAAGTAAAATAATATGTGAAGGAAATGATATTTTTATTTTGTATATTACAATTCGAAACTATTTTCCTCTTATCTTTCTTAGTTTCTTTTATAAAGTAAAATAATATGTGAAAGAAATGATATTTTTATTTTGTATATTATAATTATTATTAATTTGATTATTTTTTAATAAGAAGTGTATATATATAAGCAAACAATTATTAAATATTAATTAAATATAAAACAATATGTATATTGTAATATATTTTGATCTAAAATAATAAATATTATCTTTGTTATTGTCATAATAAAAGTGTTGTGAGCAATAATGAGGTTGTCAAGTAATAGTGTTTATATGTAAAATAGTTGGGTTTTTTTTTAGCTAAAATTTTTGGGGCATGCCACCTCTCATGGTAATCAATAGGGCATTATTATTAAATAAAATTTAACCTTAACATCTCCTTGAATAATATTATTAATATTGACATCGTCATGATTCAATATTAAATCTTCTAATGTTAAATCATAATAATATTATACGTCATTGTATATTAGCATTACTATTCTATGATTATTAACAAAAGGATACTTATATACCACTTATAGGGCTCTAACATTAGTATTATTAGGAGCATGTACACTCGCAAGTATGGTATGTGTTCAATTGAGAAGATAGTCCTCTTTATATCTTGGGAATATAAATAATCACCACAATAATTATAACACATATTTCATTACATTTATTGAGAACAATAGTATAATAATTTCATTGTTAAAATTATCATTCTTGATAGTGACATCCATGTGTGTGAGTGTGTGCACTAATTTGTAAGGTTATCTTTCATCTGAAGTTTATAGGAGGCTTTCATGTTGTGCTAGGTTGACATAGCAATAGGGGTTTTATGCTAAGGATTCAAAAAACAAATGTTGTGTTTTCCTAGTGAGAATTTTTTTGGGCATGACACAATACATGTACCCTAGCCCACTACAAACTGTTGACCTCATCTATCAGGAACAACCAATCTTGATAGCAAGCCACAAAGGACAAGAATGATAGGATTTGCGCTATTAGAAAAATTAGATAAATCAACCTCTAAATCATGAACATCCAAGTGTGCCACACCTGAAAAATGTTGCATAGCATGGGCACCTAGTCAAACCTAGTACATAACAAGCTCATCATGAATACAAAGATGAAGGGTCCTCCACACATCCTCAAGAGTAATAGTTTCCTCCCCTATAGGAAAATGAAAGGAAGGCGTTTAGAGTGCCACCTCTCCATAAGAGTGGTCATCATCATCATATGGGTCCTAATCAAGGACATGTAACAAATATAATGTAATCCCACAACATCAAGGAATTCACGCTCCAACACTCTGAAACAGGAAATCAAATCAAACAAGTGACGGGGACATCTCTCTCTCATCACAAGTGGTCGGAGACTTGCTTGAAAATTGATATAAACTAGGATGTTAGGGTTTCACTCTAAACATGCAAAGCAACACAAAATGACATTAGAATGATGACAAATGACATTTATGATGACAAACAAACACATGCTAGGTTTCAGAACAAATACTAAGAGAAAATGAAAAAAGGAGAAGTAAATTTCTTGGTTCTAGAACAGATGCTCAACAAAAACCAGAAAAAAGCGTTGTTTTCTGACAATAGCACAGTTTCAGGACAAAATCATAAAACAATAGCACAGTTTTAGAACAATAGCATAGTTTCAGGACAATAGCCTAGAAACAAGAGCACAAGTTTAGAACAATAGCGTATTTTTAGAACAATAGTGTAGTTTCAAATAATAGCACAGATTTTGGACAAAAGCATAAAATAATAGCATAGTTTTAAAATAATAGTACAGTTTTTAAACAATAGCACAATTTTCACAGTACAAAAGTGCCAAAACCAATGCAACTGTGCAAGAATCTCAAAAATAAAGTTGTTTCCTAACAGGACTTCACACACACATAACGAGAAAAAAACATGACAAAAGAAAAAGGTGAGAAGGTACATACCAGGCCACTAATGCTTGAAGGTTGTCCATACTCCCGAACAAGCTCAAATAATGTGGGGCAACCTCGAATCTCAGTATTTTTCCTCAACAATTGATATAATGTGAAATTCAGACACAAGAATTAGCAAGAGGAACAAAAAACAAATGACCCAATGTGAAGACAAATTGCCTATATAACACCTCAAGAAAAACTTAATTTCATCTAGGAAACCCTAATTACACTTAGGGAATCTTCCTACTTTCAAATTAGAAGCTCTGGAAAACATCAAAATGAGAAACAATGCACATATTCATATAACATTTCATCTGAGAACATCAAAATGACAGTACAATAGTATCAAGAGCATGAGCTCAAAGCTTGAAATTTTTGGTCAACCTCTCGAGGGGGTAGCACAGAGTCATACCATCATTCCACTAAACACTGAGGCATAGTGGGACATAAAAAAATTCAAAAAACTTGATCTTAAAAATAGAATCTTTGAAACAAAGCAACCAGTACTTTGTATCAAAGAGGGGAAAAATGTAGACATGTAAAATTGACTTGACACCTATCACACACCCCGAATAGCATCAAACATCACCGAAAAACATCAAACATCATCGAACATCCTCAGACAGCATCAAACAATATCGAACATCATCTTGTAACATCTCGAAATGACTCAAAATCACCCTGTAACATCTCAAAATGACTCGGAATCATCCTGTAACATCTTGGAATGACTCAAAATCATCCCATAACATCTTAGAATAATTCAAAATCATCCCATAACATCTTGAAATGACTCGGAATCATCTTGTAACATCTCAGAATGACTCAAATTTGTCTCGAAACATCTCATAATATCTCGAAATCACCCCAGAACATCTTAGAATCATCCTGTAATGTCTTGAATCATCTCAAAATCATATTACAATGTTCCCACATTGCACCACATCAAAACAACATCATAAACCCTAATTCCTCTATTAATTGAATGATACAACTATTTAACTAATTCACTTTTCATCATTTCGGACAAATTAAATAAATTTTATTTATTTCATAAACTCTTGAAAGCCCTAATTCCTCTATTGATTAAATAAAACAACATTATTTAATAAATTCCTATTCTCAATTTATTTCGTCTTGATTGATTAAATAACACCAATTATTTAATTATGTTGCTAAATCACCTTATTCATCTAAGTGGATTAAATTATTAAATAATAATTTAATTATGACACTTTCCCTCCAAAATTTGAATAATTAAATCAAACTATTCAAATCAATTATCAAAAATCAAATCAAACTAATGCAACTTTATTTACAAAATTCAAACTTGATTTGCATTTTCAACTCCAAATGGGAATTAATTAATTAAATCAATTAATTCATATTCCTCACCCACTTTCTGATTGAGCAAATTATGATTGTTGACTGAGCAATCTAATATGTTAATTGATCAATCCAAATTGTTAACTGAACAATCTATTTTGTTAACTAGTCAATCGCAATTCTTAACTAAGCCATCACTTTCCTAACTAAGCCATCAAATTCCTAACTAAGCCATCTAGATCCTGACTGATCAATCTAAATTTGTTAACTGATCAATCACATCCTTGAATAGCCAATCTATTTCTCAATCACCCAAATTGCGCAATCAACTTTGTACAATTTTCTCATGTCTAATTCCTCTCAACACACTCCAACCATTGATCTAGATATTCTTCAAAATAATCTTGATCGTCCATTTCAAATCTCATTTTCTATATAACAAACCCCGTTCCTCACAAACAAGGATCAGAGAATCAACATACATTGAACAATGAAGTGCTATCAAGAACACCATTCATAGAGCTTCACCATTTTCTTCGATCAACCAACCAAAACAGTCACTCATCAAGCTTTTACACATGAACTTTGGAGGATTTGTGGTGATAAGAACAACCCAACATCAGGTGAATACACTCCACTATGGGATGGTAAGACTATGTTATTCATGTTCATTCATTTTTGTAGTCATAGATTCATTTATGCATGTTAGAATAGCTTAGTTTCATTTCATATATGTAGGTTTAGATCTTAGATTAATGTGTTTAATCTTAGTTTAGATTCTTAGATTAGCATGTTTCGATCCGTCTTTTTGTCTAATGCTCCCCCCTCACACAAAAAGAGTCTTCAAATATTCACATGGTACCTCAGATTATTCCTTTTTTTATCATACTAATATGACTGAAGATAATATTTCCCTTAATATTCATGGTTATGTGGATTCAGACTGGGTAGGTGATGTTGATGGAAAACGATCCACTAGTGCCTATGTTTGTATGTTATTTGGTGGTGTGATTAGTTTGATGAGTAAGGGACAGGTTGTGGTTGCTTTGTCCACTACTGAAGCAGAGTATATGGTAGCTACTCATTCTTGGAAAGAATCCATTTGGCTTAAGAGACTGTGTTTAGATATTAGAATAAAACAAGGTGCAGTGACATTTTATTCCAATAGTCATAGTATGATATGTCTAGTTAAGAACCTAACATTTTATGCCAGGAACAAGCACATTGATGTATAGTATCATTTTGTTAGAGATATGGTCAAAGATAGCAGGGTGAAGCTAGTTAAGGTATAGACTTTGATGAATTTTGTTGATTCTTTAACTAAGCCTATGAGAATAGAGAAGTTCAAATGGTGTTTAGAGACTATGGGCCTTTCGACCCCTAGCAATTAAAGAGATGATGTTTACACCCTCACATTTCTCTTGCAAGGTGTTTGATAAGTGGGATATTTTTTGGAAAAATGTCTCAACTGTGTAATTATATAAGGTTCATTATTGATGAGATGTATTTATATATTTATATATATTTCCTAGTTACACTGATAGGCCTATATATTGGTAGCACAGAGCGAAATTTGAGCATGTTAACAAAAACTTCTAAATGGTTGACATATATTAAATAATTATATATTGTAAATCTAGACCATTAGTTATTAGGTTTTAGATCTAATGGTAGATATATTGTGGCATGTCTTTCCCTAGAATGTAACCCTATTTTATGAGGGTGTTGTATTATGACTATGGTAATGTGATATTTTCTAAGAGTCTAATAGCAGTTGTGTTGTCTCTTGATCTCTTGTGGTGATACTCCTATGAGAAGCTTTCTTTGTAAGTATATTGTAATCTCTATGATTTTTGAATAATATATTGGGCATCTTTTGGAGTGTTGGGTTTTTCTCTTGAAAGGGTTTTCCCCATGTAAATCACTGTGTTGTGGTATGCATGATAGTTGTGTTTATTTATGCTTAAGTTTATGTAACTATTAAAGATTTGTAGAAGTTTTGCATTGTTGTTGTCATGTCCCGAAATGGAACACTAAAATTACTAAGCATTAAAATGCAACAATTAACAATGTAAATATTAAAAATATAAATATTGACGATTTAATTACTTATAATTATAATCATTATAATACATATATATATCTAATATACAAATAATAATAAATAATATAATTCAATAAGACACATATAATATAAAAAAATATTAACATATTAGTCTATTAACTAATCTTCATACCCTCTTATTTTTGGTTGACCATTACCAAGGAGGTGACATCAACGATTAATAAATGAATTGTAAAAATATATAAAATGCCAACCATCATGTATGGTCTAAAGAAAAATACAAAAGGTAATATAAGAAAAAATTCTTATAAAGTGATTTGTTTGTTGTTCATTAACTAAAGGTAGCAAATGATCATATGTGGAAGCGCAACAAATGAATCTCTTAAAGCAATGATTAACATAATCAAAGGTAGAATTTATAATCATTCAACTAAAGGCAACAATTGGTACAGGGCAAAGGACATGTCTCTTTTAAATGACACCTCCTTTCAAAAAGATGTGTCCCATTATGTGAATAAAAGGGAATAAATGGAGAGCAGGAGAGATATTTCTTATAATGGAATCATCGGAGAAGGATAGAGAGATTGAAATACATATATATATATAGTCTAAAGAAGAGTTCATAGGGAATGATATGGAAATGTATTAGCAACCAAGGAATACATTGGGAGTTTAAGGGGAGGTAAAAAGAGATAATAAGATTGAGAAATAAAGCCACACTTAGAAAAACAAGTAGAAATAAATAAAGAGATTAAAGAGATTAAAGGAAAGTATAGGTATAGAGAATATGGAAAAAGGTAGGAATGTTCCTAAGCATAACAACAAATACACTAATATGATATACTCAGATTTAGGATGGGAGAAGGTATGAAGAAGAATATATCCTGATGAAAGATTGGTGAAGATAGATGGTAAATAAATAAGGGAAGTAAGTTAAATATAAGTACATATACATATATCCATATATATATATATATATATGTGTATTTAAATATGTGTATACGTTTACATCTAGATATGTGGATTATATTCAATTATGAAATAATAATCCTTTCAACAATTATTGAACCTTATAAGTAATTATGATGCTTCAATATAAGCATAATAGATTCTTATATGTTTGATCTACACTAACGATATCCTCTTAGTGTTAAGAACATGTCATTGATTAAGGAGAAGAGACATACAGACCAGGAAACAAAGGGGATTCAGTCCAGTTCATCACCACAAATTACTATTATCAAATATATCCTATATTCAAGTATATTTACTACAAATAATTGCTTGCATATGTATGCATATTTCTTATTTGTTAATAAGAGTATTTAAGGAATTATTTCGTGTATATGAGTTTTTGAATGCTTGAATTTATTTGTCAACCCACTTGGGGGAAGGGGTAGGAAGAGAGCGGTGTGCTCCACTTATGGTTTTCCCACTCCAAAAAGAAGGTTGAGCCATGGGGGAGTGGAAACCCCACTTATGGTCTGCTCATCTTAAAGAAAAGGAGGGGTCATGGAGGAGTGTAAGTTTTGAGACCGCTCATAAGCTCTGCCCATTTCTGTAAGTGGGAAAAGTGTTTTCTAAGGTTGGGTATAAACCATTTATTTAAACTCTTGGAATAAACCATTTCTTTAAACTCTTTAAATCGACTGGAAACTTTAGATTTACTGTTTAGAAAATATATCCATGTCCTTCTACTATAATCACCAATTTAAATGAAACATAATATGTGGATTTACCAATTTAGGAACATCTACAAGACCAAACACATCAGAATAAATAAGATCCAATACACCACAAGATTTATGAGAACTCGAGTAAAACTGAATACAATTTTGTTTTTCATAAATACAATGCTCACAAAACTCAAAATCAAGATTACAATCAAACAACCCTTCATAAAGGTTTTTATTTTTCAAGGTCCTTAGACCCTTTTCTTCAATGTGGCCAAGTCTCTGGTGGAATAACATAGTTTGTTCTACATGTAACTTTGATTCAAAAGATAAAGCACCCTTGGGTACCCAAAATCCATGAGCATCTTCTAAAGGTGAAACACTCACCTCTTCCACATAAGTACTATTGCACTCAATAGTGCATGCATCAAGCTTATACAATGTGCCATATCTAACAAATCTAGAAATCACCATAACCCCTCTAACTATCTTGTATCCTACATCAGAAAATATTACCTACACACCTACATCTATTAGTTTGTGCATAGATGACAAATTTCATACTAATCCAAGGATGTGCAACACACCATTAATCCTTTTTATTCTACCATTAGGAAACCTAATTTTAACTTTACCATGATCAACAATATTTAAATAAGAATCATCACCCAAGTACACCTTACCTCCATAAAATTCTTCATATTTAGAAAACAAATATCTATTAAAGGTCATATGAAAAGATACACCTGAATAAATTAACCATTCATCACTACCTATTGAGTTGCCAAAGCTATAATGAATGCATCACCATATTCCTTCTCAGACTCAAAATCAGAATCGAATCTCTTCTTTTTCTTCTTCTTTTCTTCTTTGTGTTCCTTATGAACATGTCCAGGCTTACCACAGTTCCAGCAAATAACTTTGGACTTTCCAAGAGATTTGGATCTCCACTTGGACTTGGATTTAAATCGTGCTTCTCATTCTTCTTTCTTTTTTCCTTAAGTCTTCCATGAACATTTAGGGCTTCCTTGGAAGTGATGGATATATTCCTCCTCATCTCTTCAAAAATAAAATAACCCACCACATCTTCAATCTTCAAAATAATAAAATTACTCCCAATAGCCATAACGAGAGAATCCCATGAATTAGGCAAAGAACAAAGTAGGATCTGATATTTCTTCACCTCATCCATTTTGACACCAACCAATGCCATTTGAACCACTAACATATTGAATGCTTCCAAGTGGTCTGTAATTCATCCACCCTCCTCCATTCTCAAGGAATACAACTTCTTCCTCAAGAAAATCTTGTTCACTAAAGATTTTGCTTGAAACATCTCAACAAGCTTCTTTCATAGTTTTTGTGCGGAGGTCTCTTCATGGAAATTGATTAAAACAATTTTTTCCAAGCACAATCTAATTAGACCCTTGGATTTTTGGTCCATATCATATTGAGCAACCTGAGTAGGAACTATAGGCCTTGAAACATTCTCATCAACAACATCCCATAGATCTCAATCTATCAATAGATCCTCCATCTTCAGCTTGAGTACAAGGTCCTACAATTCTCAAGAATCCAAGTCTGAATTTCTTGAGGACAAGAAATTTTGAGAGGGGGGGACTTGGTATTTCCCCATTTATGGATAGGCAGTTACAAAGTGAGACCCTATTTTCCTATCGTATTTCATAATAGAATAGTTCAAGCACATGTAGTTTGGAACATAATATCTTCAATGTCCAATGCACCTCATATCCAAAATTTAAGAAAAGAGGATCCATATCCAAATATTTATTACTATCAAAAGATCGCTTTGTATTGGAGTCTAGCTTCACCCCATCTAGCTTGATCAATTGATCATACTGCATGTTATCACAAGAGGAAATTTCAAGCTATGGTTCAAAAAACACAATTATCACATATTCAGAGAGTTGGAAAGACAAAGTGATTCCTAGTGAGAACAATCATTTTCAAAATATTCCTACACTAGATTCCCAATAGTAAAATCCATAGGAAAATTGGATGAGTGTTCATCAGAGCATGCAAAGATAATTACAAAGTGAGAGGATAAGTGGGGATATTCTAGGAGCACATGGATAGGTTTGTAATAGGATATGTTGGTCCTATGTGGGAATTTATTTTAGGTCTTAAGGCCAACCTAAGTGTAGCATGTAGATATTTGAATTTTGGGCTTTCACTCCACTTTGGCTCATGTAGACCTATTCTTTGAGGGATTTAGTAGAATATATATAAGTAGTTGAATTCTATACTAGGTATCTAATTATTATGTTCCCTACTTTTATACAATTTGAACATTTTTTTCTAAACCCTTTTGTGGATGAAAATCCATAGGAGTTGTAGTCATTGTATGAAACCCCAGTGGTTACCTAGATCAAAGGATGAAACCCCTTCAGTTCTTGAGAGGTTTCCCACCTCAGATATTTCATTGTGCTTCAAAGAAGTTATGTAAGAAGTTGTTGATTGATCTGAATATATTTGCATCAACTAGTTGATATAATTTGCTTATCAATATATGATTTCAAGTGTTTATGTTTTGTACATTACTATTCATTGAGTTCCAATATGAAAATAAGAATGTGTGTTAAATTATATGTCTAGTATATTACATTAATTGACCATGTATGGTAGTTTAGTGAGTAGATTATTTATAGAAAAATAAGTCTTTGACCATGAACTTACAAAAGATAAAGTTAGTGGTTGTTTAATTTTTTATCTTTAACAATCAACTTCAAACTACAAAGAAAGAGATTCGATACAAAAGTGATCAAACTTCAAAGAAAATGATAGTTATTAGTGAGGGGGTTAGAACGTTTGTGATAACGTTAGAAAATTAGTCTAATGAAATATCAAAAAAATTGGGTTAAAATTGACTGAAAGTGAAAAATATTTATACTAGATGGATATTTTGTTTAACAAAGAATTTTTTATTTTCATCTATAATATTCATGTAATCAATTATGGATTCATTGAAATAATATGGATTGAGTTAACTCTAAAAAATCACCTAAAATTTTGTACTTTCTCATAAATTCAAATGGATTCACCTCAAAAGATCCTCCTAAACTTCAACAATTTCACCTAAA
Organism: Sequoiadendron giganteum; assembly: GCA_007115665.2. Lineage (NCBI taxonomy): Eukaryota > Viridiplantae > Streptophyta > Pinopsida > Cupressales > Cupressaceae > Sequoiadendron > Sequoiadendron giganteum. Next base: position 120,663,591 of record CM021101.1, on the reverse strand, counting down.
TGCAAGAAAATTCAATGAAAGTTCTACACTTTTGCCTAAATGTAGAGAGAAATTGCCTAATGCCTAGTGCACTCACTAAAGTGTTCTAGTGATGGCTTAAGAGTGGATTTTATTTTTCTTTGGTTCTTTCACCTTTTTGTAAATCAAATTCACCTAGATAGAGGTGGATTCACATTGGAAATTTGCATGACATGTAAACTAAAAAAACCAAATTTAATTAGTAAGACCCATAATATGGGTCCCACCCGACATGCTATAATATGCACAATATTTTCATGCTAAGTGAATGATTTATTCTATTAAAACCAAACAACACTAAAATCTTTAATAAACATTCAGATTGGGATATGAAAGATTCAACAACATAGAATTCAACAAGCTAACACAACTACCACATTCATGGTAGTGAATATTGTATGATACTACAACTACCACATGACAAGGAGCAGCAACTAATGCTATTGATTAAATTAAATTATTTTTGATGTTTTTAAAGGAAAATAGTCAAGACCTCTTGTTGTTTCTTGCATATTGGGTTCTATAGGGACATGGATACCTTTTTCTCTTATACCACACCCTTTTCCATTCTAGCCACATTGTTTCAAAATTTGATATCATCTTCCATAAATAGATTTCATTTTTTTTGAAGAAGGTGATTTTTCATAATTATTCATATCGTATGTGGATGTATAATTTGTTTTTTCCTCTTCTTTTCTACATGTTTTAGACTCAAATTCCTTTGGTAACTCAGTGATAGATTGTGTTGATATCATGGCAGCTTCTTTATCATTTCCCAATTTTGGTTGTACGATATTGTATTCTCCATTGAATGCATGTGTGAAATCTAACAATCCCCAATCATCATCCAACAACTTTTTCACATTTGAAAGACACTTATCTTTATCCTCAACTTGTAAAGGTTCCACTTTTGTAGTTGGTGTCAATATGCTAATAGGATGCACCATTCATGTTTCAATTTGTAAACACCATTCATATTTAGGGTCAACTTTTATCGTGTAAACCTTATTGTTGTATACATATTTCAGTGAACGATGGAGTGTTGAAGGTACTAAATTCATTTCATGAATCTACGATCTACCCAAGAGAAGATTATATGAAATATCTTGGGGTATGACATGGATAGGATTTTATAAAGCAACGTATCCAACTTTGATAGGTAATGTTATCACACCTAGCAGTTATTTTCCCACATTGTCAAAACCATGAATAGATAAATCAACTGGTTGGATTTTAGTCTTATCTGCCTCAATTTTATCGAAAAGGCTCACACTAGAAATATTAAAGACTAAATCATTCTCAAAAAGGGTATGTCTAATCCCAAATTTGTTAATAACAGACAATATCATCAAAGCATCATTTTGTTTTTGTGTTTCTAAAGGAGGTAATTCACTTTGATGAAAGATAATATCTAAACTAGGTTGATTCATACTCTCAATCAAAGCTTCCACATCATTTGGTTGTACAATAGGAGTGATAAAAACATTTTGCAAAGATTTTTGAAGTATGCCATGGTAAGCAAGTGATGTTTGAATCAAATCCCACAAGGATATCTTAGCAAGAGTGTTATGAAGTTGCTCAACAAGATCAAATTCTTTACTGCTACATTGTGAGATGTTAGGTGCAGGTGGGAGATATGGTTGAAGAAATGGAATGGATGTTGGTGTCGTTTTTGGTTGCTTGTTTTTCCTAGTATTATATGTGTGAGTTATTGTGTGGTAATTTAGTTGTTATGACACATGGTTAATATTGAGTTATCTTGCAAATTTTAAGATAGCATTTGGAGGTTAAGGAGGTCCTATAATGAGAGGTGACTTAGGAGGTACAATAATTAAATGACTCTCAGGAGGTCCACAAGGAGTTTTAGGAGGTCCAATAGTCAAATGAGACTTAATATTCATGTGTTTGTTCATAACCTCAACAGATTTTACTTCTTGTTGATGATTTTCTAACAAGGGAGAATCTAAGGTGACCTTAGCATCTTCATCTATGAAATCCATAAATGTATCAATGGTTTCATCCTCTTGCCTAACAATATCTTCCAAATTAGGAGAGGTAGGGGGAGAGAAATAAACAATATTCTCATGGCACTCAATGATTGGATCTTCTAACACCAAGTTACCTTCATCATAAATAAGAGAGATATTGAGAGAAGAACAAACGTGATTGTCATGATTTTTAAAGATTGTATTCTCTTTTACCAAGATAGCCTCACTCATAAGAGGTATAGGGGAGAGAGATCAATGAAGAAAAATAAAAGAGGGGTAATAAATGCATTTTCATATGCTTATAACAAAATTTCCTTAAAATGTTCAACAAGATTTGACAATAGAAAATGAACTATGATAACACAAGATTTTTGCAATGAGAACACGATGTAAAAAATTGACCTACAAATCTGAAATGCAAAAAAAAACCAAAATTTACAACAAATCAAGCAAAAAGACACCTTTCTTGCACATGCAATAATAGTGTTTCAAAATTTCAAATCGAACATCTACAAGAAGGAATAGACTGATAATGGAAAGACAAAAATTTGTGTAAAATTTTCTTGAGACACCCCTAGTAGGATAGGGACACCCAAGGGTGTCTGAGTCCCTAATAAGGGTTCAAAAAACTAAAAAACTCATTTTTAATGTTTTTGTTTAATATTATTGTTTTTGTTTGCAAACAACCTTAAAAGTAATTCTTTTTCTAGAATTTATTCAATTTAAGACAATGTAATTCAAATGCAAATGTGCAAAAATAAAGGAAAAATTTCAATGCAATTTCCAAATCTTAATCAAACAACAATTGACTGAGTCTAAGATGTGAAATTTTTAAAATGATGATTTGATGCAAAATTTGAAACAAAATAATGCAATTTTAGGCTTAAATGAAAGATGCAATTTAAATGTAATGAACAATTTGAAACTTTAACCACCTAATGAATTCAAATAAAATTTAAATATATAACTGAAAAAACCCTAATGCAACTTATGGTACAATATAAATGCAAATTTTTTTTTGTATTTTTATGACTTTTTATGATGCAAAAATGAAACCCTAAATGAACAATGCAAACTAATGCAATACAAAGCCTAGATCTAGGATGAATTATAGTAAATTTTAGAAGGTATATAATGCTAACATATCAAGTTCACCAAAATGTAATATAGAGAAAGGGATCCTAGGTCCTAAATGTAAAGAACTTAGGATGTAAGGGGCCTTTTTCCAAGTTACATTATGATGTAGATCAATAAGGTGTATAGATTGACTATCAACCCTGAAGATGATCCAATCAGACCTAGATCTATATCTGATTAAGGATGGGAATGGATTTAAAATTATTTGAAATGATTAACCTAATTGGACTATATGACCTAGTATTTAAATTGTAAGATCTCGAAAACTAATAGACTGAAACCACAATTTGTAGGTGGAACCAAAAAGTGTAGAGTGATATGTACTAACCGAGAAGAGCTTGTTTTAGCCACTGTAGAAGGACACTATCACTTAAGGGTGTTTGAGTCCTTGAAAGCTAATCAACTTTTGGGGTCCTTTGGTAGCAGATCTAAGAGTTTTGTTTCTACTTGCAAAGTTGTTGGAACACTGTCAAATAATTCTATAATTGAGTTTTCGTAGCTTGAAAAGATATATGAAAAAAAATGCAATAATTGAAAAAAAAATTGCAATCCTCTTCAAGCTGAGATCTACATATTCACAAAGAGAGGAAATTTTGGGCCATTTAGAGGCTTTCCTTAGTCAAACTTCATGTAAGTGTTTCCACAACCATAATGGCAATTTCAATGATAGGAATGATAATCGAAAGGAAAGGAATGGTGAAATCACAAAGTGCTACAACTCACCACCCTTCAATGGCTTCCTTGAAGGACTGAAGTCATACACATCACCTAAAGGATTTCGATCTTGCTTGCTTGAATGCTTGAATGCTTTGGAGACCTAAAAATTAGGTTTTAACCTTCACAAAACAACGATAAAATGATAGTTCATTAACTCACATACACTTTGACATGATGCTTGGATCTTGAATTGCTACAATAAAAATCTAAAATTCTACTCTTGACAATAATTATTGATCATAAGTTCTTCTAATTTCCTTCTAGTTTCAAATGGTGAAAAGACTGGGCATTTATAGGCATTTATCCAATTTCTTGAAAATTAGATTCCAAAAGCCAACACTTATAATTTAAATTTTGAATGTTAAAATACTGCCAACATGTCCAAAAATGGGTCCTGGCTAAAAAGGGGGACCCATTTTCCCATGAGTGAATGGGTTCTAGCCTAAATTTTCAAGATACTCATTGTTGAGGAAAATATATTAGTTGGATGCATTTATTTGATTCCTGTAATTTATTGAAAGGTGTTACAAATGGGCTCCAGAATAAATAATTTTAGGACATTAGAGGTTCAATTAGGCTCAATAATTTATGGGGAAAAACAGTGTGAAATTGTTAAGGGTCACAATTTTTTGGCATTGCACTCCATAAAAGCATCCAGATTTAACATCATGTTCACCACCTTGTTCCCTACATGAAACATGTCAGAGAATTCATAATATCTTGGTGATCCTTTGTGATGGGATCTCATAAGGACCAACTGGTGGAACCCTCAAAAAAAATTGTGTTCCATTGACCTTATACCTTTACTCGGTTGGTTTCCTGGTATTTAGTGGTCTAGGTTTTGGAAGTGATGCTTTGGGTTTAGTGTTTTATGCTATAAGGTTGGTTTTTCTTAGCATATCCCTTTCATTTTAATGCTTTCTATTTTGGTCTCATTCTCGGTTGACCTATTGTGGTCGATTTCCAGTCATTTAAAGACAACATGATCCTTTAATATTTGTGTATTGATCGGTCCCTTATGTCTATGGTTATAGTCTCATGATCTTGTTGAAATATTCCCCATGGTATTATTCTTCTATGGTTGAATTTCCTTTTTTTTTGTTACCCTGTCTTCGTCATGGTTTGGGTTTCATGTCTAATTGCCTCATGGTCTTAGTCGGTCCCCTTCTTAAAACAACTTATGTGCATATGCAAAATTTTCCCACTTAAGTCATTGCCTATCATGCATTGCTTCATGACTAATAGCCTTGCATCCACAATGAGCAATGAACCTTTTCCCTTATATCATGGCTTTTCTTTGCATCACGGATAGGTATGAGACCTCAAGTTTCATTTTAGTGATTCATGAATGTGAATTCATTTTCTTTGTATCATTGGTAGACCCTATATCTGTCATTTCCTTGGTGCTCTAAGTTCTAAAATAGTAATACATGATAATACTATAGTCCTTTGTATTATCATCTCATCCCTTGTCACACATCGCATCCTATTGTCTATTTTCCTATTTGGCAATGAGCGATGAAGCTTGTAGCTCTATTATTTCAAAGCATTGTATCTCTAATGTTTTTCTACTAAAAAGGAAGCTCGCCATAACCATTGATCTTGTTTCTAAGACACATGGCTTGATCTCGAACCATCACTACTTTTCTTCCATCGTTGATATGATTTAGTTACTATTAAGTGAATTATTAATGAGTGATGGATGGAGCTAATACATGTTCTCATCGTTGGGTCCCAAGACATCACTAGTAGTTCATTTTGAAGGGATTTTCCATTAGTGATGAGTGATGGAGGCAACATAAATTCAAGGGAGGATGACATGATCTAATAGCTAGGATTTCATCACATGTGTTTCTTCCATCATTGGTGGCGTGCAAAAGGGAAAAGGAGTATTCACAATAAGCGATGGAAAGTTAAGCCTTATATCCATTGCTTCACCTCAAGGCATTGTGGTTATAATCAGAGGCTCGAAGAACACATTGGTGATGAGCGATGAAGGAATTAAGGGATATTCCATGGAATATTCCTCTCATCACTAATTTTTTTTTCATCACGGATCGATCCAAGGGAGCTAAGGATGAAACAGCAATGAGCAATGGTCCTGAAGTAATAAGTGCTGAAAACAAAAAGGGAAACATGGCAACATCAAGGGAAATCGCTGAAATCAAAAAGGGTAAAGTGTAAGGATGAAGGAAGACCATGGATGAAGTTTTAAATCATAAGAATCAACAACTAGAGTTCAAACTTAAATGGCTAAGCACCAATTTTCTCTTACGAGCTTTCTTTTAAGAATTAATGGTGAAGATGTTCCATTCTTGAGCCATAAAGAGGGTAGTTGGTCTATTTCTTCCCCATAATTGCAAGAATTTGAAGCAGAAGAAGACGTGAGCATCCCAAGTGAGGGAATTTCAAATATTGTGAAGGAAATTTTCTCTCTTGAGTAAGTAATATTTATACTTCTCTAGGTAAACTTTTATTGATTTTAAATTGGGTGAGGAAATTTGTGGTTAATTTAGTGAATTCTTGGGGATTGGGGTTTTAAAAGGTTTTTGATTTTGTGAGAATTCATAGAGTCTGGTTAGAGTGAGTAAATTATAGGACGGTTTTATTGGTAGTCTACAAATTGAGTTTCCTATAAGATTAGAACCAGAAATCCTTAGTTCATATTTTAAATTTGAAACCTTTAGGCGTAAATCATGAGTCAACCTAGTGAATCCTTGGGAGTAGGGGGTAAACCTAAACAAAAAAATCCCAGGGTTGTTAAACTAAAACAAGAAGCTTCAGAAAAGGTTGCAAAGCCTAAGGGAGAAAAGAGAGATTTCACCAAATTCATGGAAGGTGAGTCTCAAGACATTTCTAAAGGAGGCAAGCATATGGAAAGTGACCTACTGGACTAGGTGTTATGACAAGTAGGCTAATTGATAATGTCGTTGGAATTGGAGAGGTCTCATTAACTCAGAGTGGTTGGGATTTGTTCCTATATGCTTTCAACAGGAGGTATGCCAAACATTCAGCTCATCATCTATGGGTTTTTAACCTTGGAAGGTTGGTGGTGCCCAATGTGTTTGTTGAAGTGGACCTAATGCTATAGTTAGCAAATAAATATGATGCTAAGGACATACCTATCAAGAGTTTTAGTGGAATCCCAATGTTGGACATAACCAAAAGAAGAATAGTGGAGGTCTTTAAGTTGAACCCTAATGCCACTATTAGCATTAGTTTCTTAGAGTTATGTCATGACTATGAGAAAAATAAATATGGATACAAGAAGCATGTGCTTCCTATACATAGGAAAGGGGATAAGGTATCTTTCATTCCCAAGGGCTTAGAACCTTTTGACTGTAATGAGTTCAAAAACTACTTCAAGAATACATACTACTATATGGATTAGGTATTACCTCATAGATTTGATGAAAGGATACATATTGCACTAATGGTGATGATCTAAGATATTCAGAGCTGGAATTCAAACAGGGGATTTGACTACACAGCCTATATTGTTGAACAAATGCATAAGGGTATGATTGAATTAAAGGATGGGAAATCCCCTTTGTCTTCCCCATTATTCTTTACTCATGCATATGATTATGTGGATGGGGTAGGAGAAATGGAAGAAGTTCATCAAGATGAGATAGAAAGATGATGATGGAAATGATTTTCCTATATAGATGTGGAAATACATTTGGGATCAAAATTTCCTACACTCTAATTATCTTTCTTTTTGTAATGTTTTGGAGATGGGTATCATGGAGAGCTTGGGAGTGGCTCACCTATATACAAAGGCTCGAGGGTTATTAAGGAGATTCTACGCCCACATGAGCTCAAAGAAAATTCAAAATTGAGTCATAATTGGGGTGACTAGTTCTTACATTCACATTACACTCTGATTAGAGTTTATGGAGCCAAGGTTGCACCACATTTTCTACCTTTATATGTTTCTAATAGATTGGATTTTATGTAGATTATGTGGCAATTGGATAGCATGAACAAATAGTAGTTTAGAAATAATAGAAAAGGTTCAGTGATAACTCCAAAATGCTCCTTTGGATATTTTATTGCTACTACCAAGGAAGGTTATAATAAATTTAGAATAATTTTCAATAACCTCAAAATGCCTATCGATAAGTTAAGAAACTATGACCCTGAGGGGTTTGTAAATGTAGAAAAGAGAATAAAGGGTTTGTCTATGTTTTCACATCATTTCTTGTATACTAATGATATAATCAAAAATTTGTCAACTGATGTTGTTGTGACCTCAAGGAAGAAAGAATGAATTTCCATTTATGACAAGGAAGAGCGCATAGTGAAGAGAAATCCATTCTATGTGAGTCCCTTTGCTGAGATTGAAAATCCATATGAGTGAGCTATGACTAAGTTAAGGGATTTTCAAAGTGGTGAATATTTTGTGAAGGTCGAGGAGGTTGTAGAGAAAGCTAAGGTGATCATGGAGCAACACGAGGATCAAGTATTCAAGAATAGCCTTTAGAGGTTGGTGAAGGGGTAGAAACTAGCCTAATAGTTGAATATTCAACAACTGAACTAATCAAAGAAGAGTAGCGAGATGAGCATGTACCAACTAACCAAGAGGTGGAAAAAATATTTCCTTCCCCTCCCATAAGAGATGCTCTTGACCCTTATGTTTCTGAGGACAAAATTGTCAAATGGGAGTATGATGAAGGGATCAATGATGATGTTAGAGTAAAGGCCTATGAAGAATTTCCTGTTGATGATTCCTTTGTCCAAACGAAGGAATTTAAAGAGTTTGTTATTTAGTATAGGAGTGAACAAATTAAGAAGATAATTGAAGATTTCAAGGCTAGTTTGGACCCCTCATTGCAAGATGAGGCAAAAAAGGTAGTGGAGGAGAAGATAATGGCTAAAATAGTAGCAATTACTCTTGTGGAAGCTAGGAAGATTGTCAAAGACAATGTCGTGATGATGTTGCTAGGATGGAATCTCACTTTTTGCATTGCACTAGATGCAATTAGAAAATATCCAAAGGCTTTTGTATCTAAGGAGCACTTTGACAATCGATTTTTTGGTTCTCGCTTCAGTCCCAAATTGCATACTCTTGCAATTTGGTCAATGGCACCAAACACAGGAAACCTGAGGTTGTGAAGTCAATTGAAGAAGTCATTGGTGTTTTTTTTATGAAGAGAGCTACAGATATTACACCCATCCAAGCTACTAATTTGACAATGCATGCTACAATGTTGAGTGCAAATACTGCACAAATTTCATAAAAGAAATATGATAAGTTTTTGAATAGTTATAACACTCTTCGATGGATGATTATAACAAAATGAAGGCTACTAAACAGGAATTTCCAACAATGAGTGAATTTCCTTCCCCTTCTTCTTCCTCATATCTATCATCTCAAGATAGGGAGACTATAGCATTAAGAATCAGCCAGTTAAAAGGGGAGTTGAGAGTTGAAAAGGATAATGTCAAGAAAGATAAAGAGGAAACTTCCAAAATTGTTGACAGTACTTTTGATGATATTCTGAAGCATAGGGTTTCCAAATTCATGCACAAATTTGATATTATTTAGGAAAAATACAAGAGCATTCATGAAGCCCACAAGAGGTGTAGTCAAGTTCAAAATGATTGGAGTAAATGGAGTGCAAGATTTGGAGCTCTTAAGGAAATGATTCCAAACATGAAGGATGATCTTGAAGCTCCAATCAATATTCCATATTTTTGAAGGAAGTGGACCTATTGGGTGAGATATCAGCATATCATGGCAAGATTGGTGTTCAACTCTAGGGCAAGCTAAAGATGTTCAGAGAAATGGAGGGGCATGGAATGCCTAAAATACTAAATGATGAAGGGGAGTTGAAGGATTTCAATGCCTGGAAAGATGAATTGGGAGGTCTTCTCCCACACTTTAAAGGAAGCAATTAGACTCACATATTATACCATGTTGAATATTGTTGTTGATGACATGGCAGGGATTGAGGTCAACATGGATACATTTGTGGAAGAGGCAAAAAAATTAATGGCTGTCAGGTACAATCAGTACAACACTAAGGTGCAGAATCTATTGGATATACAATGGCCCACCAAGGAGGAATATAATACATGGCTCAAAAATTTTGCAAATTAAGCCTTTGATTAAGTATTGAAAAAATTATATCCTCTCGATCATGTGATGACATGAATGTTGACATGGATGTGGAGTCACTTCTTTCTATTTTCTTTTATGTTTTATCCAACATTTTGGAGTGCATGTGGAAAAGATTTTTTTCCCATGATTAGTGTTGTTGCAATGATAAAGGATGCCTTTTGGAGGGCGAGAATTATCTTCTTCAACAAAGTGCAAAGGGATTTTGTCTCATATGAGTTTTCCCCCTCTCGAATTTCAAATATAACTACTTTTGGGGATGTTTTGAAATGAAATTGAAATGTATGTCAAATGTAATGTGATATATAGAATGTAAAATTTGTCTTGAAGCTTGTTTGCTCCCTTATGCTTATAAAAGGGAATTCAAGGTCAATTGTACGGGTCTTTGGTTGATAGATTTTTTATCTCATGTAAATGAATTTTATAATCCTATCACTGATGAATAGAATTAGAGTTGAGTCTTAGGTCTAGATTTGAGTTTTGTAATAGACATAATATTTTATAACAATACTAGCATTTGAATTAGAATATGCAAATTTTGAAGTAAATACTCTCCTTATGTATTTTGTCATATGAAATATCAATAAAATGATCAAGGATCTTTTTATTGGTTTTCAATTGAATGTACGATTTTTTCTTTGCATTAATTCAAGGAATTAATTAAATTTCTCTGATAAAATCATGCATTCGTGTGGTTAGGTATGAGGATTTGATAAATAGTTTATGCTTTGGAATGTTCAAGTTATTTTTTTGTAATGCAGTATTATAATAGTTTGAGATGCTAAGTTTCCAAAGTATTTTTATATTACCGTTTGTTCATAATTTGAATTCATTTCCCATGGATAAGGCATTGTTATGTTGCTTTGGTTAATTTTTAAAGTCATTAAGTCAACCCTATCATTCAAAGAAAAAATTCATAAAAAATAGTATTCAATCACCTTAAATTGTTTGAAATTCCATGTGAGGTCATCCATTCTCTTCTTTACGTGATTATTTGTTAAAGAATTGGCCAGATTCTTGAAGGATTTCATCTAATTTGCATTTATATGAGAATGTATCTATTATTCACAATGTATGTGGTAATTGGCACAAGAGTATCATAAGGTACATTGTAGGGATCACCCTCCTAATTTTTACAAAGGTCAAAGTCTAGGAGGAAATTATTATTACTTTCTCTCATTTGTTGGCCAATCCCTTCAACTTGTTGAGCATTAGAATTGGCAATTCCATAGGATTCTTTGAAGATCAGCTTGGTTCTTAAAAATAACCAACACCAACAAGGGGTTTCTTTAGCACTAAGCATCATTATTGTGTTATGTGACTCTCCCTCAATAGCCAAGGTGGACACACAAGTATTATTAGCAATTTGAATCTCATGGTAGTCAGTCACCACCTCCACATAACTAGAAGTTTTCCTTCCTATGCTGTGAAGTGGTGTAACACATTTCCTCACTTTTTGAAGACTTTTCTACAATAATTCATCTAAATAACCCCTTTCTAAGCCTTATTCCAAAGTGGTTTAAGGTGTTGTAACCAACTCTCACACTTTCCTAGGCTTGTCATCAATAAATCAACCCTTTCTTATGATATAATGACCCCTTAATGCACTTATAGGTCCTACCTAAGTGTGTTTCAGACGACAATCCCATTAAACAAAATTAATCACCTATTAGTTCATGACAACCACTTGAAATTTTCCAAGTGGACTAAGTTGCCACCTTGGGCAACTTAGTCCCATTTGGCATAAAAATCAATTTTAATCTTAATTCCTAGTGGGATTTTGTCTCCTAAACCCTAAGGTCCGTCTATGATGTGTTATTTTCAAGGAATTAGGGCATAACATGTAAAAATAAGGGTTTTTATCCTCATTTTAAATCTTCCCCAACATCTCCTCATTCTCTCATGATCAATAAATCTATCTTCTCAAGCAAGCATCAAGCATTCAAGCATGAAGCACATCAAACAACATCCATTGGAGTTGATCACTTTCATATCTTCAAAAAAATTCAACAAGGGTTTGGTGAGTTGTACTTTCATTTTATTCAATCATCTTTCCCTTTACATTTCATTTCATTATCTAGGGTTTGATTACCAAATGGGGTTTGACTAAGGTAGCCCCCTACTCTCTTACCCTAACCCTTTTCCCCTCTTTGCATGTGTATTTTACAAACTTTATATGCAGATTAGTCAAAGAGTAAGGTGTCAAAAGTGTTATCTTTCCATCCATATCATTCCAAGTCAACAATCCCTAAAAGGAGCTTGAAGACAACTTGCAGGTCAACACCTGATGATTCAGACACGGGTCTTTGTCAGAAATAGAAGTACAAGTAGGTAGCTACAGATTTTAGTCCTGAGATTCCCAAAAGTCCTACATGGACTAAGTCACCATCATTGGCAAATTAGTCCCATTGCTAGGCCTGTAAAATGATCTCTACAGATCTGGACACCCATTTCCCTGAAACCTGTTCCGCAAAGTTTTCCTAAAACAAGACTAAGTCACCTAGCTTGACGTAAGTGTCCTAGTTAGAATCAACAACAGAATATGGAATATTCCAAAGCTCCTCTTCATCAACCTTCAGTTTCCACGTGCACCACTTCTGCCTCCTTAAGTTCTATTACAATTTACATGCATTTTAGGTCATTCTTAGGACATTTTACATAGTGTTTTCAATACATTAGTTTACATTTCATATTTAGTTCATTGCATTACTTTGCAACACTTAGACACTTTCCATTTCACACACCCACATTACCTATTCAAACCCCTAATCTTGAATGAACCCATAAATTCCTTGAAGCAGAAAGAACTATCTTCTTCTAGGTGAAAACCCTAGAAGTACTAGGGAATCCTATTTCCCACAAAAATTTGTGGTTCAAGTCTTAATTGAGGGAGGAAAAAAAAGTGAAGAAGAAAATATAGATGAATTTTTTGGTTCCATAATGTTGATTGGATTAATCCCAAAGAAATATTTTGTACCTAAATAAGAGTTTTCGATATGCAGAATCTTGAATGGATATGTAGTTGAGGTTATGTTTCAAAGAGTGGATCCAAAGTAATCTTGAATTATAAACATACAAAAACATTGTGGATGTGATTTTTCACAATAGAGGCAGAAGGATTTAGGTTAGAGGTATTATACAATATGGAGAAGTGGAATAGAGACTTTTGGTGGAGAATGATGGATAGTGGTTGGCCAAAACCCACAAGTGTGAGAGAGAGAGAGAGATTGAGAGAGATAGAGGCAATTGAAAGAGGTTGGATTGTGGTGAACAAAGATCCACATAGGGGATGAAAGTGAGGGAAATTTGGTGGAGGGAAAGATATGGCCTAACCAAATGCTAAAAGAGATAATATAAGATATGTCTTCTAAGCTATATTCAATGATAAAATATATTAATACAACCAAAGAGGTGGTTCAACTACTCCTATGAGCATTATTCTCACAAACTTATATAGAGTACCTGACATAGAACCATCTCAAGGTTCAATAATTGGCATCAACCTAAATGAAAATACAATTCTAAAATTATGTATTCTAAACCTATATTTATTAGTGAAAGAGGCAATCTTTACTCTTTGTATATTCAAACTCAAATTGCTTCCCTCTCATTTGGAAATTTTTAGTTAGTTGTCATCTTTGAAAATATCATTTAACACTTATCTACAAGCTTGTTACATCCAGTGAAAGCTAAAAAATCACAATGTCTCATAGTTTTATTTTTTAATATTTAAATATTATCAATCATAAATTTTGGAGATCTCCCTTGGTGGGAATATTGGAGATACTCTCTTAACACTTATATTTTGATATATGATAGGTTGTGAATCCTTTTCAACAATATTTGTTACATAGGATTTTTGGCACATAATAGCTTGTATGACACATCATAAAGGAATTACTTATATCATCTTTGCCTTTTCTAGCTCTCTTTGAAAAATGAAGCCCCTAATTCACATTTGGTTTCACATTTGAATAAATACATTTAATTTATTGTGCATTTTGGAGAAGGTGCCTCACCAAGTTATTTTTGGTCAATTAATGAGTTACATTTGACTGGGGGATGATTCCTTTGTTTGAGTATCATTAAGAACCGATATCTTGATTTTTTTCATCTCATTTTGAAAAGATGCATATATACACTTGTTTTCGATGAGATAAGTTAACTCTCATTTGGTTTTCCTTACAAGTTGAAGTTAAAGAATGAGATAAGTTAACTCTCATTTGGTCTTCAAGGTATGGGAGCAAAGTGTTGAGGATACCAAGGAGTACTCATAGAATGGACTTGAAGTTGTGAGATTGAACATTTGCATTCTTGCATGTGGTTTTCTATGGTGTGATTGTTAATTTTCGAAAGGAAAAATCTGTGGGAATTTTCTAAGCATTGTATGAGAGTTGAGGCATGTTATATTGTGGAATAGGGTTGATTGTTGGGTTTTATTTTATGTGGGTACATATTCAAAAATTTGATGTAGGAGCATCCAAGGTGTAAGAGAAATCTTTTTGTAACTTAGAAAAAGAGGGTAGGGTTCAAAACACAAAAGGTTTTATACTAAATTTGGAATGTTTCACCAAAATTACTATAAATAGAAAGGTCTAAATGGAATGTAATGAACCTACCTATTCTCTATTTCATTCAGGAAATGAGATTCCTTGTATCAAAATCCACTTTCAACCCTTAGGTGAGTGAATTCTTTGATGAACCTTTCAACTTCCTTTGTGTATGGATAGGGTAAATATGGCAAAACAATACTTTTGGGAGATGAAAATAAGATAGAAAATGACCTCAAATTTGTAACCTAAGACCTTATTCATGTAGATGCAATATGAATCTAATAGGAATAGTCAACTTTATGCAAATTAGGTGAGTGGAAGACACTTAAAACCTACCTCAAAATTAGTTGTTGAGTGTCTTTTGACAGAAATAGTGCCAAAAATGACTAAACAGGGGTTTTGAGAAAAAGACTAAAAATACCAAATGCACTCATTTATGACATGTGAAATTTAGATTTGATAGATGAAACATAGTTCTATCAAAAATAGTAAAACTTCTGACAGATTTGGGAATGCAAAATGTTGCGTACCTATCACAAAACACTATTCTCATAAGTTGTCTTGGGACTCATTCACCCATAGGTGAATGGGTCCTTGTTCACATTTTCAAAATTGATTTATGGGTACTCTACTCCTATGTCTACACTTCTAGATCCTCCGAGTTTCAAAGTTGAATAGTCAAAAATAAATTTAGGATCTGAGTTTTCATGAGATAACAAAGGTGGGAACAAAGGCAACTTATCAATTTTGCACTTTCAAGATCTTCAACTTTTCCTCAACCTATGAACTTGCAAATATATAACACACAAAGAGAGAGGGAAAAAAAAATTGTTTTGGGTGAATGGGGGTTTTCCTTGGTCAAACCCTATTGTGGTAATTAAACCTTGAGATGAAATGAAATAGCATGAAAGGAATGATGAATGAACAACTCAATGTTGCAACTCACCAAACCCTTGAATGAACCTTTGAAGGACTGAAATATTGATGTTGATCTTGCATGAAATGGATTCAATGGATGTGTATTTTTATACTTGAATCTTGCTTTAAATCTTTGACTTAAATGCTTGGATTAGATCTTGAAACCTACATAACAATGTTAGCTCCAAAAACATGCATGAATGAACATAACTTTGACATGATGCTTGAGATATTGAATGTTGCAACAAATGAATAAATATATTCTTGAATTCTCTTAACAATAATATATTCTCTTGTTAAGTTCACCTCTTGCTAGATGCTTTCAATTAATGAAATAACCTTGTATTTATAGACATTTACCCTTAATTTCCCAAAATTCAAACATTACAGGTCGACCTTTGAAATTTGAATTTAGGATCATAAAACTACCACCAAAACATGATTTAAAAATAGGCTCAAGATCTTAGGGAGTACACATTCGCCCATGGGTGAATGGGTCCCATGCCCTAATTCTTGGAACACACATTGCTCAATGTAATGTGCTATGTGTTGGCATTAATTGTTGTTGGGTTTCCCCTTTGGAAAATGTAATTTAGCTTGTAAATGTAAAATAGAGCTTATTAAGGCATAATTAAGCTCAATTTATTGAGAGGGACCAAATAAGTGTGTAAATGTAAAGGGGTACATTTAACAACACTAAATTAAGGCATTATTAAGTCCAATTTAAACTAGGAGGTCCCAAACAAGTGATAAAATGTAAAGGGTTACATTTTCCTAAACTACATTTAGCCCCTACTTTAGTGAGAAGATGACCTTGTGTCAAATTCACACTAAAGTAGAAAAATATGTGTCAAAAGAGGTCCAAGTGCACCAATGTTAGTGAGATAGGATGAAAAAGATCAAGGAGATGGCCAATCCCCCAATTTCATGATCCTATGGAAAACCAACATAAGCACAAAGGGACACACACAAGATGTATGATATGCAGCAGTGAGACAAGATACACAAACATACAATGTTAAAGTTATAGCGAAGAGAAAAGAAAGATGGAATAGAAATTTGTATTATTCCACATTCATCCAACACATGGCTCTATAGGCATGCAATTTGTGTTATGCTCAGTGGCCATGAAAAATGAAAATGCTCCACAAGCAAGAAATTTGTATTATGCTAGGTGTCCTATGAAAAAACATACGCTCACAAGGACTAGTGAAATATGTTGTCCATTAGGTGAGCCCCAAAAAAGTGGTTGTGAGAAATTCATTCCTCTGTCTAGGCTCTCACCATACAATGAGAAATTCACGCCAAGTCTATAGGCTCCCATTGTACTAACCATACCAAAGTTATACCTCCTGATAACTTTGATAAGGTGCCACACAAAATGATCAATATGCTTTGCTAAACAAGAAATGTCAGAATGTTAATAAAATAATGTTGGAAGAATGAAGAAGATCAGACTTTGTGATATCATTAATTTCTCCATGTTGACTAAGGTGTCAGGTTGATCTGATACTCTGAACCATTATGAAGAACAAGTTTACATCCTCCGATGTTTTTGGTCTGATATTTTGGTCCGCATTTCCCCTCTGATGTTCATCATACCTCACGGCTTTGGGAAATGGTTTTTGAATATTGGAATCTTGTAAGTATACAATCATATGTACTCATATGATCATATGGGAAGTTGGCATTGGTCTGGTGTTGCATTTTTGTTATTAGGTCTATCCATGGCCAACCTAATAAATAGTTGGTGGTATAATGGTTTAATTTGTGTTGCAGATATATGAGCGACCTATCATTGGTCCATGCCGACATGATATAGTGTGCTACACTCTTGAAATTTTTTTGGGAAGATTTTGTATATGCCTGAAGCCAACAATTATCTCTTTGGTAAATAAAGATTGCATCTAATTAGGCCAGCCTAATTGATGCTTTTGGATAAGTCAGATATATATATTGGGTACTTTGGAGATTGAAAAGTGTGGAATGTGTGGATTGAATGTGAATGCAAATAAGAGTGAATATTAGTCTATTGGCATGTGAATTCTCTAAGTATCAAAGGAACTGAATCTGCACTTGTGAGGTGTAACTCCATCAATTCATATTTTGGTTGTAAGCCATTTTGTTACTGTAATCCTTTTGTAGGAAGTGAGCCTCCTTGTTTGGACAATGAGTTCTACTTGTAAGAAGTGAGCTTTTGTATTTTGTAGTGAGCCACTTTTGTATCTGGTTTTGGAACTAGATTATGCAGTGAGCTAATCCTCGCCGTGGTTTTTCCCTCCTTGGGTTTTCCACATAAAATTTTGGTGTTCATGTGTTGAGTGGTTTCATATTATGTTATTTCTCTTGCTCATCTTTTATGTTATATGCTTTAGAGTAATTGGATGTTTTGTGTTCAATCAGTTAAAGGAGATAATTATTCACCCCCCTCTTAGTATCTCGAATATTCAAAAAATAATGCCAATGTAAATAATATTGGTGTCAATAAAAATAATGCCAATGTAAATAATATCGGTGTCAATAAAAATAATGCTAATGCAAAGTTTACACTTCCTAGGAGATATATGAAATCGTCACTAAGAAGGGAACATGTAAACAATGAACAAGGGACCATATGCCCCCCACTTAAGATTTCAACATGCTTGCTATGTTAATATTTAAAGTAGAAAGAGAGGAAGAGGTGATCCTTGAAAAGAATGCATACCTCCAAAACTAGTTATCCTTGCCCCCATATCATAGAGACAAAGACAACCACCAAGAACTATCATGTTTTTGCAGAGAGAGATATGGTTGCACCTAATATTGTACCACCATGAATGGCAATTATCAAGACATATAAAGCTACTAATTCCACATAGCAATGAGCAACATGATAAGATGGAAATCAATATTAATTAGAGGAAATAGGTGCGTTAACACAAGGAAGAGCACCACAATCCTTAAGGTGACAAATTTTATTGCTCAAAGCCTTACATTCATTAGTTGAATGACCATGAACTCTACGATATGCACAAAATGAACTCTTATAAAATTTATTTCATGTTCTTGGAGCAAGAGATATCAAATGATCTTGTAAAAGTCTCAACAAGATACTCTCTTCATCAGTAGTAGGGGATATTTCTTTCTCATCACAAGATGTCATACACACAGTAGATAATAAGGCCTTAGATGAAGATGGAGATAAAGGTGGTAAACCTAGAACTTTCTTGAAAAGTGTGGTATAGACTTCACTTTTTCTGTATTATTTTTCCCCATGTTTTCATTATATTCTTGTTTAGAAAGGAGTTTTTATCCAAGACCATAACAGTCTTCCAACTCAGATGAAGAGGTTTTATGCTTTTGAGAAGGATTGGCTTCTTCACAAGAACACAAATCCTCTTTAATTTTCTTAAAGTTGCACATCTTCCTCTCATGAGGGATGGGAGTTGGAGATCCCTCATTACCACCATGGGGTGATGTTGATGTAAAACCAAGTTGAGAAAGTGAAACACAAAATTCTATAGGTGTAGATTTTGAGATTTTATACTCTCCCATAAAGGAGGGTGTAAAATATAATGAACCCCAATCATCCCTAAAACATTTGTTTGAAGACGAATTGTATATAATTGACTCTTTGTACTTTAAAGGTGATATTTTGGACTCTTCTTTGAAATGAGGTGTAAATTATAATGTCCCCCAATCATCACATAAGATTTGTGTTGTAGGTGAAAGATAATTAGGATTACCATCAACTTGTATAGATTCTACCTTTGAGGTTGGAATGAAAGTATTAAGGGAGTTGGAAGTTTTATGATCATGTTGAACTTGTGATTTATAGCTTTTTTCATATACTTCAATTGTGTATATCTTGTTTTTGCATTCAAATTTCATCATGATGAAGAGTAGATGGAACTCCTTTCATAGCATGACTCCATGGTCTCCCTAGGAGAAGATTGTATGAAAGAGGTACTGGCATTATATGGCTTGGGGTAGGAAAAACTACAAGTTCGACCTCAATAGGTAATGTGATCATTCCTAATGGTTTGCTATTAATATTGCAAAAGCCATGAATATTAACATCATTGAGTTGAATAAGCTTCTTATCCATACCAATTTTATCTATGAGATCAATGCTACAATCATTAAGACATACTCCATTATCTATAAGGGTGCACCTGACTGCAATTTCATTAATGATCACCTTTATCATTAAGGGCTCATATTTATTTTGTATCTCAAGCGAGGGTAATTCATGTCGAGGAAATGTGATATCTGACTTTTTCACTTGCATACAATCAAAGGAGTTTGCTACATCATTCAATTTCATAGAAAATTAGATATTATTCTTCTACAAAATTTCTTGGAGCATCCTATTGTATGTAGGTGATGTTTCAATAAGATCCCGTAAGGATATACCAGTGGGAGTATTTTTAAGTTGTTCAAAAAAATCATACTCCTTTCCACCATGTAAAAAAAATAAGGAGAAATAGGAAAAATAGGTTGAGGCAATGGTAATGAAGCAGGAATTGTTTGTGGTTGCCTATTGTTTCATGTATTGTATGTTTGAGAAACGGTAGTCTTATTCGATTGTTGCGAAACATTGTTACTATCAAGTTACCTTATAAATTTGGTTATATATCCTAGTTTTAGTGGTTTCTTTTGGGTGGTTCGATGATGGGAGGTGACTTAGGAGGCTCACTAATTAAAGGATATCCAATTTGTGCATTCATAACTTCAACTGAGTTACCTATATGACCTTCTAGTGAGGGGGGATCTAATGTGAATTTAACATCTTCATCTATGCCATCCATCTTAATGTTTGTAGCATTGAAAGAGGGAAAAAAAAATTCTCATGACACACAATAATTGGGTCATCTAACTCAAAAATACCTTCATCACAAGTAGGAGAGGTATTGGGAGAAGAGAAAGTATGATTTTCATGATCATCTATGATTGCATCCTCTTATACCAAAGCTTTAGTGGATGATCTAGGTGAGATGAAGTCCTCGAGGGATTCATCTAACATGTCAAAGTCATCACAACTAAATGGTTTAAGGGATATGCTTTCTCCAAGATTAACCATTTAGTTTTTGTTTTTTTTCTTTCATGTTTTTGGGTTTTATTTATGCTTCCTAATGATTGCAAAATGTAAAGTAATCTATCTAACCTATGAAATAATGTTGAATATAAAGGAAAAGCACAAAAATCTAATATTATCCTCAACTAAGATATGCAAGAAATATTTTCCAAAAGTGTTGCAAGATCTAACTAAAGAAGCAATAACTTGAATTTAAAAATAGATTGTTTCAATAAACCAATTCTTAGATTTGATAGCAGCAACGGAAAGGAAAAATAGAGAGTAAAAATCACCTAGAAACTTGTCTAAAATCCCTGTACATGGACTCATTCACCCATCGGTGAATGGGTCCTTGCTCAAGGTTTTAAAAAGGTGAAAAAATGAAACTTTTGAGTTGTTTTCTATGTTTTTTGTGCTAGGTTTTAGACTGTAACTTTTGTGACAATTTTCCAAAATTTGATGTCTAAATGCAAGTGAAATGAAGGGAAA
Organism: Sequoiadendron giganteum; assembly: GCA_007115665.2. NCBI lineage: Eukaryota > Viridiplantae > Streptophyta > Pinopsida > Cupressales > Cupressaceae > Sequoiadendron > Sequoiadendron giganteum. The sequence continues at coordinate 120,642,591 of CM021101.1, read as the reverse complement.
ATGTAGAACTATATGACACTTTTTGAAATGCAATTTTGACTCAATTTTTTTATTTAAGTGATTGAAAGTATGCTATTATGTAAATACTATGCAAATCAATCTAACATTATGCAATTTTTGTTGATTTTTCAGATTTAAAATGAATGCAAAATGCAAGTTTACACCTAAAATGCAATGCAACTTTATGCCAAATTTAGAAACCATAAATGCAATGAATTAATTCAAACCCTATATCTAGGGTTTGAATGTACTCCAAATCAGAAATTATATTTTTCAAATACTGAGGTTCACCAAAATGAAATATAGAAAAAGAGGGTTGGGTTCAAAACACATAAGGTTTTATACTAAATTTGGAATGTTTCATCAAAATTACTATAAATAGAAAGGTCTAAATTGAGTATAATGAACCTACATATTATCTATTTCATTCAAGAAATGAGAGCCCTCAAATCAAAATCCACTTTCAACCTTTAGGTGAGGAAATTATTTGAGGAATCTTGCAATTTCCTTTATGTGTGGACGGGGTAAATATGACTGAACAACACTTTTGGGAGATGAAAATAAGATAAAAAATGACCTCAAATTTGTAACCTAAGACCTGATTCATGTAGATGCAACATAAATATAACATGAACAGTCAACTTTATGCAAATTCAATGAGTGGAAGACACTTAAAACCTACCTCAATATTAGTTGTAGAGTGTCTTTTGACAGAAACAATGGCAAAAATGACTGAATAGGGGTTTTGGGAGAAAGATTAAAAATAAAAAATACACTCATTTATGACATGTGAAATCTGGATTTGATAGATGAAACATAGGGCTATCGGAAATAGTAAAACTTTTGGCAAATCTGGGAATGCAAAATGTTGTGTACCTATCACAAAACACTATTCTCAAAAGCTATCCTGGGACTCATTTTCCCATAGGTGAATGGGTCCTTGTTCAGCTTTTCAAAATTGATTTTTGGGTCCTCTGCTCCTATGTCTACACTTTCGGATCCTCCATATTTCATAGTTGGATAGTGAAAAATAAATTTGGGATCTGAGTTTTCGTGAGATGACAATAAATGCAACTTTACAATTTTGCACTTTTGAGATCTTCAACTTTTCTTCAACCTATGAACCTACAAATCTACAACACACAAAGATTGAGGGAAAAATGTTTTTTTTGGGTGAATGGGTGTTTTCCTTGGTTAAACCATGTTTTGGTAATAAAACCTTGAAATTAAATGAAATAGCATGAAAGGAATGATGAATGAACGACTCAATGTTGCAACTCACCAAACCCTTGAATGAACATTTGAAGGACTAAAATATTTATTTTGATCTTGCATGAAATGGATTCAATAGATGTGGATCTTGATACTTGAATCTTTCTTTGAATCTTTGACTTGAATGCTTGGATTAGATCTTAAAACCTACATCACAATGTTAGCTCCAAAAACATGCATGAATGAACATAACTTTGACATGACGCTTGAAATATTGAAAGCTGCAACAAATGATGAAAAAATATATTCTTGAATGCTCTTAACAATAGTATTTTATCTTGTTAAGTTCACCTCTTTCTAGATGCTTTGAATTGGTGAAATAACCTTGTATTTATAGATATTTACCCTTAAATTTTTGAAATTCAAACATTACAAGCCGACCTTTAAAATTTGAATTTAGGATCGTAAAAATACTGCCAAAACATAATTTAAAAATGGTTTCAAGATCTTAGGGAGGAGTGGTGAATGGGTCCCAGACCCTAATTCTTGGAACACACATTGCTCAATGTAAGGTGTTATGTGTCGGAATTAATTTTTGTCAAGTTTCCCCTTCGGAAAATATAATTTATTAGGCTTGTAAATGTAAAATAGGGCTTATTAAGGCATAATTAAGCTCAATTTATTAAAAGGGCCCAAATAAGTGTGTAAATGTAAAGGAGTACATTTAACAACACTAAATTAAGGCATTAATAAGTCCAATTTAAACTAGGAGGGCCCAAATAAGTGAGAAAATGTAAAGGGTTACACTTTCCTACACTACACTTGCATCGCCCAAAATAAAATCATTTTTATTTTGGTATGGTGAATAAGGGCTAAAAATAAGAGGTTTCCATTAGTAAGTTGGCATATGAATGCATTGGAACTCAAAATTTCTTCCAAACCTTTAGATTGGTAAACTACACATTGTGGGTAAATTTTGAGCCAAGATTGTTTCTAGAATGGTAGATATTAATCATTCAAGTTTCTGGTATCTTGATAAATTCTTTAGATTGAGATATGAGGCCTTAAATGACTTTTTCTAGGCTCAAAATGTGGTTAAAATTTGTTTATGGATTTTGGACATCGTAGAGCACTCTGAGTACTTCAATTTTTGAAAAACAAACTTAATCAAATGCCTAAGTGAAAAGTTATAGCTCCTAGAAGTTGTACTACAATCGTAAAATTTTCTTGGGTGGAAAATAAATAAAAGTTAGATTCATATGACACCCAAATGGGAGTCAATTCTATTTCTTGTAGAAAAATCATATAAATTTGTCACAAATGGAAAGAAGCTCATTAAAAATAGTGTGTCGCCAAAAAGTGTAGCCTTGACACTTTTCACTCTACCTTACATCTCCTCAATCCTTTCGGCTCACTCTTTCCCTACACTGAGTGGGGGCAAGGAATTAGTTATCCTTTTTCCCCCGTATGTCACTTGATGTTGTCTCTTTTGACTACTCATTAACCTTTCATGAACATATAAGAGCAAGCTTGGGATGTGGATGACATGTCTTAAGTTGACTTGCATGTGACATACTCCCCCCTCCTTCATGACTCAGCTTCTCAAAAACATATGACTTAGCATAGGGCTTTTCGAACAAGCTCTCATATCTCTCTTCTTCTACTTTAAATCAATTTCTCACAATCATGGTGTTACCAACTGCTTTAAAGTGGGGGCATACATCACCACTCACATTTCATTGTTTTATTTTCTTTTTCTTGTGATTCCCTCTCTTGGAAACATTAGGTACAATGTTTCCCATGATGAGACATTTCACTCGTCCTCTCTTAAAAACAAGATGAGACCATTTGAACTTTTCCTCTCTTGGAGAAATTACATGTGATGTTCCTTAAGATGAGACATTGCATGAACAAAGCAAAATCACTTTGAACAATCCTTACACCATCAATTCAAAAATCATTTTTGTGGTCCCTTATTAAAGTTATCAGGAGGTATAACTTTGGTATGGTTTGAGCGGGAAGCCCAAGTGGCATGACTTTCCCCATAGCCACCTTTGTGTTTGTGAGCATACCAAGCATGTGTATGTTTCTCACCTTTTGGGCCTTCTCACCTAGTGGAAAACCAAGCGTCTCATCACCCCAGATTGAGAACATATTATTTTTGGACAAACAGCCTAGATCTGATCCATAACTAGCTATACAAATGATCGAAGCTTGATCCAAATTTTCACCCCTCTTGACATCGCATGATCATGTATCTCATTTTGTTGCATATCACTCACCCTTGAATGTGTCCTTTGGCATTGATGTCGACTTGACTTAGAATCTTGAATCCTAGGGGCTTGACCACCTCCTTCTTCTTTGTCATTCTTCACCATCTCCATTTGGCTACTTTAGTGTGAGTTTGAAGAAAGTTCATCCTCTCACTAAAGTGGGAGCTAAATGTGTCGCCAAAAAGTGTAGCCTTGACACTTTTCACTCATTTGGACCCTTGCCTATGGATTTTGCACCTTTTCCAACCTTTTTCTACCTCTTTCTAAGCCTTGTTCCAAAGTGTTGTAAGGCGTTGTAAAACATTTTCACACTTTCCTAGGCTTGTCATCACTAAATCAACCCTTTCTTGTGCTATAATGACCCCTTAATGTACATACATGCCTTATTTTACTGTGTTTCAAGAGACAATCCCGACAAGCAACAATAATCATACTTTAATCCCCGACAACCAATGAAAAATGCCCAAGTGGACTAGGTCGCCACCTTGGGTGACCTAGTCCCATGTGGCTTAAAAATTAAAATAAACTTAAATTTCTTTTAGGATTTTGCCTCCAAAACCCTAAGGTCGGCCTGTATGGTGTTATTTTCAAGAAATTAGGACACAACTTGTATAAATAAGGATTTTTCTCATCTTTTCCACCCTATTCCATTCATTCTAAACCCTAACTAGTTCATTCACTCACCTCTCATCCACCACTCTTCTCAAGAAAGCTAGGGTTTCTACATTCTAAGTCTTCAAGACATCTTATTGAAGCACTCAAAGGTTGAATCCTCCATTGATGCAACTCAAAATCAAACATCATGGAAAGGTAACTAATTCCATTTTTTTCATTCTTTCTTATCTTACTTCATCATTTTATTTGATTATCTAAAAGGGGTTTGACCAAGGCAAACCCCTAATCCCTAACAATCAACATTTCCTTCTCTCTTTGTGTGTTTGCAGATTTAGGTATCTTGGGAGCTATGAGATCACTCAAGAATGGGTTGAAGACTTATTTAGGGCATCTCCTTGTTGGATAGGTCAATAATCTACACAAGGGGACACCTACTTACAAAATTTTGCATTCTCAGGTCCATAAACGTATCAAGAGCAGAGGTGTGGACCAAGATCCACAGAGTATGCCTTCAGATATCCTGAAATATAGAAGTGAACTAGGTCACCATTATTGGTGACTTGGTCCCACTATACATGAATTTTCATGTTTTTTGTAGATCTAAGTACCCTTTTGGTAGAAATGGGTTTTGATAGATTTTCATAGAAAAAGGACTAGGTCGCCCAGAATGGCATAAGTGTCCCAGTCAACTTCTACATCAGATTTTCTAGGATTCTAGACCTTCATGCCATCCCTTTTCAGCCTCTAGGTTCTCCTCTTCAATTTTACTCATTTTTATAATATTTTTTTTACATTTTTAGGTCATCTTGTACATGTTTGAATATCATTCTGTATTTTCCAGCTCTTTGTATTTCAATAGTTTGCATTTAATATTTATTCTATTTTCCCCTTTCTCAACACTTAGATACACTTCATATCACACACATCCCAAGCCCTTTGAATGTAACATTACCATTTTGGCCCATCTTTCTCCTTTTAGGTGAAAAACCCTAGAAGTGTAAGAAAGCATCAAGGTGCCAAAATCTTCGTTACAAATAGAAAATTTGCTTTAGTTGACGCTTTCAATAGCTCAAGTTGGGTGTTATTTGTATCGATGGACATTATTTCCATTTCCAAACTTGCATGTATAATTTCCTACATGTATTCCAGCCCATATTGTTGTAACAAAGGTCTTATGACCTTGATAATCTATATTGTGCATGTTTTGTCGCTATTTTGATGAAAGAATAATAAAATTTGCATACTTCTTTATCCTTGAAGTTTTGGTTTTTGTGTATGATTGTCTTTGAGGAGGATTCATCAAGTTGTATTAAAGCAAGAGTTTCTTAGTGTGTAAATAGATCATCGAATGTGATATGGTTTACACCAAGACTTGTGGTTGTGGGTTTGTAAGAAAAGTGATCAAAAAGCCTCCATGAAGAAATTGTGTTGGTGGAAGAAATATTGTACCAGAAGAGGGTTATAGAGGCCTACAAAGACAAGTTCAAGCATTTCAAGAGGATTTGCATAGAAAATTTGAGCAAGAAGAAGAGATGAAAGTGAAGATGATGAAGAAGAAGCATAGTTTGAAGAAGAACAAGATGAAGCAGAAGATAATGAGAAATTCATTGTTGAAGTTCCTCTCTAATATTGGAAAAAGACCAAGATTGAAGTTTTTGCATACTCTGAAAATCTCAATCTGAAAGAATTGATTGATTTGATCAATGACATGGAATATTAATTTGAGTAGGAAGAGGTAGAAGATCTTAAGAGGGTCAAATTTGCAAAAAGACCAAATTAAAAGGTCATATGAACATTTGGTGGAAAGAGGTACATCTAGAAAGAAACAGAAGAGGAAAAGGAAAAATTCAAAGATAGGATCGAATATTGGATAAGTTAAAGAAATAGTTCATTTTTGTTGATTACAAGTTAGAGTTGTTGAAGAATATTCAAGGTTTGAAGCAAGCGAGAAAAATTTTCAAAGAGTACACATAAGAGTTCTACAAAGTGTGAGAGAGGAGGACCACCCACTGCAAGGCCCCAAGTCATGAAAGGCCAAGAGCGAAAATACTGCCCTAACCCACTTCCATTTAAGGGGAAGTTAGGATGATGAGGATGAGAATGATGAGGATTATGCGTCCTTTGATCACTCTGCGATCCCGAATGTTGAAATGAGACTAGATGATTTAGCCTTTAGAGTTGGATCCGTGTCTGAGGCAACTCTCTGTCTGAGGACAAAAGAACAGTTCAAAGACGACAACGTGATGCACTAGCATCTCACAAGTGCACTGGCATCCGTACGACCAAAGAACCGAAAAGACGGAAATCTAACTTTGAAAGGGAGACTATCAACCTAGTCTAGAGATGTTTGAAGTGATAAAATGAGATTAAGTAAAGAGAAATGTAGATACGAATACGATAAAGGAAATGTATTACCACCAAGGTGACGAAGATGATCCCGTACAATTCTCTCCTTGCCAGCTTGCTCCAAGTTCTCTAAACCTACACACAATAAAGGGAGAAATTTTTGGGGTTGTATAGGGGCCTGCCTCAATCAAACCCCTGTCTTGGTGTTTCCACCTCCACGGGCAGCCAAGTTTGGAATAGTAGAGATAAATGATAAAGAAAAGAAACTACAAGCTACGTAAACACAAAAAACACTACAAGCAGTACGTTCTTACTCAATCAAAAGCAAGAGGAGAGATTGTAGGAGCTTACCACCTTCATCCAAAGAACTCAAGGCTCATGGAGGAGTGAATGAGAGGAACTCAAGCCTCTGTTCCATGGTGTTTTTCATGTGCTCACCCTGTTGGAGTGACCGAGTAGTGGATTGCTGCAATGGAGTGAAATAATATTGCTACAAAGCTTGAATGGGTGTTGAAAGAGTGGAGAAAATGTGAAGTGATGAACTCAAGATCTCTCAAAACTTCTCTTCAACTTGTTTTCAAGAGGGCTATGGATGGAAGAGTGGAGATTATGAAGAGATGGATGAAAAATGGCCATATTCGGGTCAGCCAACTGAAGAGGGACGTTACTCTTTGACTTACAATTGAAAATGTAATGCCTCTACAATCTCCATCCGTAGGAATCTACTAGGGACGTAAGCATGTCGTGTGGACATTTGCATGTCATGTTGGTGTCCCTAACAGAAACGCCGCCATCGACACACAAACCAGGAGCCAAGTGGAATGCAATGAGTAAGCTTAAGTGGAATTAAACCTCCGCTTTTGATTTTCAAAAGTGTTAAGGGTCAAAAGGGAATTGTGTTAGGGGTGTAAATTCATGTTGATAAATTTTTCCCCCACTTTAGCGAGCATGAGTACTGATGAGTGTTTTGGTAAAGTAGAGTACTAAAGAAGTAACAAAGTAAGATATATATACCTAAACTAACGAGGAAGTAGAGCAGGGTCTAGCGAACCCGAAAGTGTAGGAAAGGACTTCATAGTTCTACAGAACTACAAAGTTGAAGCACGAAAGTACCTTACAAGTTCATAGTCTTGCAAGCATGGTATCCTTCAAGAACTCACATGAAGGAAACTAGGACAACCACCTTACAGCCCCACAAACCTGCAAGGAAGGTATCCCTCAAAAACTCTCACATGAGGGAGACCAAGAAAATCACCTCATAGACCCACAGATCTACAAGGAAGGTATCCCCCAAGAAATCTCACATGGAGGAAGTTGAGAAAAGGAGACTCCACAGAGCCAGAGATGGTGACATTTTTACCCACAGATAGAACATGTCAAGAAGTGGCCACGTAGGCCAGTGAACGGATAGTCATGCAGACCATCGCTAAGTTGTAAGACTTTCAAAGGTCTCCCTCAGGAACCCTTCAAAAGGAAGGAGGGTCCACTCAAGGGACGCATTGTTTGAAAGGTAGGGTCTAGTCAGGTTGCCCTCAAGCTAGACATGAAGATGCAAAGACGGTCTAGTCGGGATGGCCCTCGACTAGACGTCGAGATGTGAATTTGGTCTAGTTGGACTGCCCCCAAGCTAGACACCATAGAAATTTGTTGAAAAATTTTGAAGGGTTCCCTTGGGAACTTGCCATGAAGAGGCAGGGTCTACTCAAGGGACACGCTATTCAAAAAATCTTAATGTCTTCCTTTTTGAATTGATTCATCATCAAGGAATCCTTTTGAAAGATGTTCACTTCATCAAGGAATTCAAAAGGAAGGAGATGTGCTCATGTGAGGGGAAGACTAAGACCGTTCCCACTTTAGAGGAAGATTTCCATGTCCTTTCTTTATGAACACCTAATGAAGGAAACATGTTTTGTTAGGGTTCCAAGTTGAGAATGCCATTCTAACAAGGAAGTGTGTGAAGGGTCTTTGAGAAAAGATTCATTTGGCAACGAATGTGTTTTCTAAAGACCATGTATTGTAGAAGTAGCATTGTCACACATGAAAGGGACAACTCAAGCAAAGAAGAGAGAAAGATAAAGAGAAAGTAAAAAGAAAAAGGGAACCCACACAAAGGGCACAAGGGTAGCCTGATATTTTGGGGTCAGAACTGCTTCATGAATATATATAAGTATAATAATAGTATATAAATAAACTATCATCAACCCCCTACTATATCAGGCCATGTGAAGAATGCATGAGAAGACAAAGTAAAATAAAAAATTGGGTCAACATGGAAGGAGGCCTAAATTCTCCTGACGCTTTGCATCGTCCCCAATTTACCGAAAGTCAATCACAAACATGGAAGAATGATGACACATATATAGGAAGATTTACAATGCAAACACCGCACCTGTATCCATGCACAAACAAGGGTGACAAGGGTCATCCAGGCACATGTAGCATGATCATAGGGGAAGCATATGTCACGACACGCACACACATCTAATCTAAAGATCAAGAAGAGGGTCTCCCCCTAACACTGGTTGACCAGGAGGTTGTCAACTTCCCACTCTAGATCCTCGAAGGAAGGAAGATGAGCTTGCAGTGGTTTAATGTTAAGGGGAGGAGCTTTCGATCCTCCTGCAACAAGGGCCAAAGCAGAGGGACCCATAAGGTCTCTGTCGCTTAGCTCTTATGGGTCCAAGGTCAACGACCTAGCAAAGATTTCTGACAATGTTTGGACTTCATCCACCGAGTTAAACATGCATTTAATAGGAGTTCCATGTTTCACCTCGGTAGACGGAGGATTTTGTACCCGAGTTTCACTTCTAGGCTCACCGAAAGACTCGAGAGCAATGAAAAACTCAGGGGAGAATGGGACTAGTTCTGTGACTAAGACAGAACAAGTCAATTTGGGTCCACTTTCAGAGAAGGTGGGCTCTTCTTTCATCCTCCATTGCTAAAGGAACCACACTCTACCTTCTTCTTCATCGGAGGAGGTGAACTCCCCACAGATGAAACAAGGAATGTTAAGGAGGAGGAGGAAAGAGTCACAGCGAACACAACCAAAGTGTTAACCATGTCCATAGGCTTTGGGAAAGGCATGACATCTGGGACAGAAGTCAGCAAGGGTGGCTCCACTGAAGGAGCACTGAACACTTGCACCCTTCTAGGTGCAGGTGCACTCACAGCGAAAGTCGAAAGAGGTTTAGGGGGGAAGAGGAGGACACAACAAGAGATGTGGTCTTCTCTTCCTCCTTTTATAAGGAGGCTTGCTCGGCTAGGAGAGTCTTTTGTGTTAGAGTAATTGGAAATTTACTTTATTAATTAAACAATATTTGTTTAATTATGTAAAGTTTCCTTTTAACTCTTTTTCACTTAAGCTAACATTAGGTACATAATAATTAATTACTTTATTAATTATTATTGTACAAGCCTAGGGTTTTCCTTTTTTAGGGTTTTCATCTATATGTAGTTGAAAACTATCTTTTGTATCATTAATTCATTTTACATTTTCAGGTGAATATACATGGCTCCACATTCTAGAGCATTTCCTTTGTTGCTTCTCTTTGTTTCTCCTTGTAACAAGTTATTTGCTTGCAAAGATCTTTTGGGCTTTTGTGGTGTTGTATCTTCTCAACTCCAACATGGTATCAGAGCTTCAAATTTGCAGCTGCTTGTTCTTGTTTTGAGATTTTGCATTGGAAGCAAATCTAGGGTTCTAAGTTTTTTTTTGGGTGGATTCAGCATACTCCATTTTTTGGGTTCACTTTGGGCTCAAATGGACAGTGCCATTGGATTCGTAGCGCCCAAAAACCCCTAAAACGACTGTCAAATTGTCATTTTTGCCCATAGTCAACCAGGGTTGCAAAATTTTTTTAGGGTTTGGCCGTACGGCCCCCTCAGAAAAATATTCGCAAAAAAATAAATAAAACCTTAAGTTTTATTTCATTTTTCAGCGGCCCGTTGCATTTTTCTACCGTCGCCCATCCGCCGCCAAGCGGCTACCACTCCTCCGCCCGACCGCCGCTCTGCCCCTGTCGGCCACTGCTTCACTGGACACTCCACCTTCGGCCTCTGCTGCACCCCGAGCTCCGCCGACACCGCCAAGTCCGGCTCCGCCGACTCCGCAGAACTCGCCCAGCTCGGCCACCTCTGAGCCTGTCGACATGAGCTCGCCGACCCGAGTTGGCTCCTCCAGCCCCCACGGGCTCTAAACCCTCGCCGCTTGGTCACATGGGTGACCGCGGGCTCCGCCCAGCTGCCAGCCCCCTGGTCATCCACGTGACCAGGGGCCAAAGACTTTAGCCCTTGAGGGCTACAAACAATATTTTTTTTGCACATTGGAGCAGCTTGAGCTAAATCAGGCGTAGAATGGGCATTTTTTCTCGATTTTTTGCAAATGAGATATCGTCGAAAAGCTGGTTCCGACGCCGTTCCAGTGGTACTAGTAATTTTTCCTAATTTTGTAGTTTTGCTGTGTTTTTTGTCAGTCAAAGTCAGAACTTGGTTTTTTCACTCCAAGGGGCATATCTTTTGCGTCCAAACTCCGTTTTGCACAAACGAATAGGCATTGGAAAGGTGTTACAGTGCTCTTTGCATATTTATAGTCTATTTTACCAGTTCATTTACCAGGTATTTTTTATTCAGATTTGTGTTTTTTTACACTTTGCTCAATTATTTGGTCATTCTAGTTCCTTCATGAGTTTTGTTTGCGTGGGATGGGTTATATTAATTTGATCTAAATGCTGTAAGGTCAGATTTCTTAGTTGTTTTCATTTGAAGAGTTATCATGGGTTTCTCTACTCACCCTTCAGTTGTTCTTCTGGAACGGGGTAATTATGAGTCATGGGCAAAGGGTATACTTACACATTGTAGGTGGCTTAATATTTTGCCTTATTTGTATGATCTCATACCTGAATCAGTAACTTTAGAGGGCAGATTAGCATGGGATATTATTAGAAATCACATTGCAGGAGTTATATTGTCTAGTGTTGATCATGACACTGTGTTGGTTATATCGGACATTGATTGTCCTCACCCACTTTGGACACGTCTTTGGGAGATCTAGAGGAGCTTGAGTATTTAGACACCCTTACATATTCCGATGGATCAGAGGTTTGTCTCACAGTTCCTACTCTTCAGATTGAGACTTCATCAGCATCTCTTGTTGTTCTTGATTCAGTACAGTAGGGAATCATACATCTTCCAGACATAGCTACTTTGGACTCTTATGTTGTAGACATATCTTTCTTGTTTGTTGAGTCCTATATTGCAAATTTGGAGGATTACTTTGAGGACATTCATCTCCTCTACCTTGACAGTCAGATTATCACTGTTCGCCCACCATTATTTGTGCATTCAGAGGTTGCAATTCAGTATTCTCCACATCAGATTCGATTTGACATTATTTGTTTCCATTCAGATAGTGAGACTCTTCAGCATCCTATCATGGCACACATCTTGAGACAGATTGGTTCTTCCTTCTTCATAGGGTTTCTTCAGTACAGGTCCATGGATCCGTTTCTTCCCAAGGGGAGGAATATCATTTGCCGCTTCAGGATCTCCTTTTGGATTCTACATCAGGCATCTACCATTGTGACAGGATTTTCTTCATTGTGGGGGGGCCTTCTTCTCTCTTTCTATATCTCCTATGGAGATCATTGTACATGTACTTATATGATAGAAGTTGTTTATGGGGGGTATTATGTTATCCACCTCCTATCCTTCTTTCATTAGTGCATTGCATTTCTTCCTTGCATTCTATTTTGGGGAGGAGTTTTGTTCCCACTAGGTTTTCTCCTTTACCCCATTTCATTTAGTTTGCATTGATTTTGTACATGGGTACCTAATCTGGCCTTGTTGTCGGGACCCATTGCTTTTGCTTTTAGTAGCTTCTTCTAGGTTTTAGCTTCTCCCTATGTCTATCTTAAGGGGGGGTGTTAGAGTAATTAGACATTTACTTTATTAATTAAACAATATTTGTTTAATTACGTAAAGTTTCCTTTTAACTCTTTTTCACTTAAGCTAACATTAGGTACATAATAATTAATTACTTTATTAATTATTATTGTGCAAGCCTAGGGTTTTCCTTTTTTAGGGTTTTCATCTATATGTAGTTGAAAACTATCTTTTGTATCATTAATTCATTTTACATTTTCAGGTGAATATACATGGCTCCACATTCTTGAGCATTTCCTTTGTTGCTTCTCTTTGTTTCTCCTTGTAACATGTTATTTGCTTGCAAAGATCTTTTAGGCTTCTATGGTGTTGTATCTTCTCAACTCCAACATTTTGTTGACACCTAGGGGTGGTTTCTACAGCTCTTTGCACCAAAGGCCAGAACTTGTGAAGGGACAAAAGGATCCTGCTCAGCCATGGGAGTGTCCTCCATGACCATCTCTAGTGGAAGGGTAGAATCCTGAATGGAATGAGGAGGGGCAAGCTCAGAATTAGCGGGAGAAGTTGACTCTACCATTTTGGAGGTGGATCCTTTCCTATTTGGGGGAATAGGAAGAGGTCGAGGGGAAAACTCTCTCCATGAACTTTTCTTTCTGTCATACAAATAGTACCAAGGTCCTAGGGACCTGTTAGGGAGATCAGATATCTTGACTTTGGGCTTTCACCAAGGAGGCATCATCGGACTTAGCGGGTAGAGTCCAGGCTTGTTCATCCAATACTCTTCCCAAGAGAGAGGAGTAGATGAGTTAGCTCGAGAGAGAGAGAACTTCTCTTTTCCCTTTCGGGAGGAGGAGGCAATTGGCTAGTCTATCACGGGAAGGGTCAACTTCAGTTGTCCCTTGCCCCCAATTTTTCACTTCACATAGTTATTGTAAAGTAGGTTTGTTCTTTGCGGGAGCGAACCGACCAGAGTGGGCCAAAAGTGATCCAATGAATATCCTCCATGGGATACCACAGGCTGATATCCAGTGTCATGCACTACATGCATGACACCTTTGTGGAAAAACTTAAGGCACTTATAAATCACAGAGGTGATCCCATTCATGGAAGCTAGCCAAGGTATGCCTAGCTTCACTCTGAATAGGTTCAGCTCGGGGACGACAACGTTATCAATCCATAAGGTTTAAGATAAATTCCATCATGTGTGCGGATGATGGACTTTTTTTTGTCATATTCCTCCCTTCATAGGGATTTTAAGAGTAATGTCTACTATGTGATGACATTCACCCTACTCATGAGGTCAACTAGAACCCCTGTCACAATGTTGCCATTGAGGCGAGCGGGAATATAAAGCGAGGAAGGGTTTTTTTTTGTTGGAACCTCTTGCGAGGTAAAGGTTACATCCAATGAGTCATTCGCAAGATGAGTAGAGGGAGTAACAGTAACCATGCTAACATACGCCTTAGGGTGAGAAGTGGAATCAGTGGGATTGATAATCATGTTAGCAGAATGTGACGGAAATGGGTCTGTGTATACCTATAAATCACTGTTAGTTTTTGCCATTGAATTTTTCGTATTATGTTTACTCCTGTCAAGACAAATAGTACCATCCTTGATCTGATCCTATATCTCATGACACGAGCACATGCAGCATTCAGTATCATGTCCATTAACTTGATGGTACTGAAAAATATGTGTTTTATTCATACCAACTAGGGTATGGCTCTCTAACTGGTTTAGGAGGTGGCAAGGTAAGTATCTTGTCCTTCACCAACTTCTGCAAGATGGAAGAATAATATTTTGATAGTTTTGTAAATTTTTTATTGTGTTTGAGGTCATTGTTATCTACAATGGCTACTACATTCACAATAGCTTTACCTCTTCCTGAGATCGATACGATAGATCTTCCTTTAGAACGGGAGTATGAGGGAGGACCCCGAAACTGAACCATCATTTGTTGATATTCTTGTAGAGCCACACACAGATGTACAAAAGAGGGATACTTCATGAGGGTGAACTTCTCTTGCCAATGTCTCTGTAAATACCCTACGAAGACCTTATGTACATCAGAGTCAGGTAACGGATACAATATTTGTGAGAAGAGCACTTGGTAGCACGTTATAAAGTCTATAACCTTTTCATTATCTTCTTTTTTGCACTGAACAAGGTCTGAGAAGGTCATCTTCGATCCGATATTGGCTTGGAACTATCGCAAAAATTGGTTCAAAAGCTGATGGAATGTGAAGATGGAATTATCGGGCAAAGAACAGTACCAATACAGTGTTGTATCTTTGAGGGATCGGGGAAATAGTTTAGCCATCAATGCATCATGATGGAAGAAATTTGCACAGGGCATTAAAGGCGGACACGTGTGTTTTCGAGTCCCCTTTACCACCGTATTTCTCAAATTTGGGAATCCCCATCCCTAGTGGGAATGAAGTGTTTAAAATTGAAACCGACAACGGGTTGTGTCAGGAGAAAGGTTAAAAGATAGGTTGGGTTGAGGCCAAGGAAAGGTTCGCCAGCTGTTTCTACATCTGCCCCATATTCTAAAGTAGGATATTTAGAATAGGGTCGTTAGAAGACATAGGACCACCAGAACCACTGCTAGAGCCACTATCACAACTACCACCATAATTTCCACCAATACCGACGCCACCGGTGTGACCTCCATCGGCACCACCATCTTGACGACTACCAAAGCTGCCACCAATGTCATTGCCACCAGTGTGACTTCCATCGAAGCCACCACTAGAGCCAAAGCCAGCACCATGACTTCCACCAACACTGCCCCTGCCAATTCCACCCCTACTTCTAAAGTTTTCACCACCCAAGCCTCCTCCCATCATTCCAACAAATCCTCCACCACTAGAGGCGATAGAAGGGGTGAAGTGGAAACCTAAAGGATTCTGGTTTACTTTGACAGTATCTAAACTTACAAAAGTAGAGGGTATATTGACCGAGGGGACCGTGTTAATCATGTATACAGATATAGGAGCCATCAACATCTCTAGTCACCTCTCGCATTCCTCAAAGAGGTCACCTCATATCATGTGACCAAGACTCGAGTGGGCACATGCTTCAACCAAACCGGTGAGAATAGCCAAGATTTCTACACTTTTCCGATCATTTTCCACCAAGTATCTTATTTCACTGATCACCTTAGCAGCCCTAGCTAACTTTGGGTTGCCTTCTAGGTGATTTTCCAATGCACCTAACCCTTTACCGAGACTAATGACGTACTCAGAAGGGACACGGATAGTCTCATGCTCATCTACGGATGAAGAGGTCAGCAACGCAAAAGGAGTAGGGATGTGATCGGTTTCATCAAGAAACCTAAGTTTGCCTCACGATGCGTGCTCCTATGTAGACAGCCCAACCGCAGAACCAGAGAAAAGGCCAATAGTGAAGCTAGAGGAGACCTTTGTCTTGTCCATCGGAAGGTTTCACAAACTTCTTCTAACAATATGCCCAGAGGTCCTAGACTAGGTTGTGAAGCTCATAAAATTTCACAACACACCAGGGTGCCATGACCAAAAGGTATATGTGAAACAGTTTAGGATACTGACAAATGGGTAGATGTGGGTTCACGTTGAGTTCACCAAAAATGTGAGAGATGGGTACCACCCACTACAAGGCCCCAGGTCATGAAAGGCCAAGAGCAGAAAGGCTACCCTAACCCACCTCATTTTAAGGGGAAGTTAGGACAAGGATGAGAATGATGAAGATTATGCATCCTTCGATCACTCTGCCATCCCAAATGTTGGAAGGAGACTAGATGAGTCAGCCTTTAGATTCAAATTCATGTCTCAGGAAGCTCTCTATCTGAGGATGGAAGCATAGTTCTAGGATGACAGTGTGGCACATTAGCGTCTCACAGGTGTGTTGGCGTTCGTATGGCCAGAGAACCGAAAAGATGGAAATCTAACTCTGAAAGGAAGACTATCAACCTAGTCTAGAGATGTTTGAAGTGATAAAATGAGATTAAGCAAAGAGAAATGCAAATACGAATCTGATAAAGGAAATGTATTACCATCAAGGTGACAAAGATGATCTCGTACAATTCTCTCCTCGCCAGCTTGCTCCAAGTTCTCTCCACCTGCACACAATAAAGGGAGAAATTGTTGGGGCTGTATAGGGGCCTGCCTTAGTCAGATCCCCATCTTGGTGTTCCCACCTCCACAAATAGCCAATTTTGGAATAGTAGAGATAAATGATAAAGAAAATAAACTGCAAGCTACATAAACGCAAAAAACACTACAAGCAGTACGTTATTAATCAATCGAAAGCAAGAGGAGAGATTGTAGGAGCTTACCGCCTTTGTCCAAAGCACTCAAGTCTCGTGGAGGAGCGAACAAGAGGGACTCAAGCCTTTTTTTCCACATTGTTTTTCCTATGCTCATCCTATTGGAGTGACGAAGTAGTTGAATGTTGCAATGGAGTGAAAGAATGTTGCTAAAAAGCTTGAATGGGTGTTGAAAGAGTGGAGAAAATGTGAAGTGATGAACTCAAGATCTCTCAAAACTTCTCTCCAACTTCTGTTGAAGAGGGCTATGGATGGAAGAGTGGAGATTATGAAGAGATGGATGAAAAATGGCCATATTCGAGTTGGCCATCTGAAGAGGGACATTACTCTTCGACTTCCAATCAAAAAAGTAATGCCTCTGTAGTCTCCAACCGCAGGAATCTGCCAAGGACATAAGTGTTTCACATGGATGTCTTCGCATCATGTGGGAATCCCTGATAGAATCGCCCCCATTGACACACAAACTAGGAGCCAATTGGAATGCAAGGAGTGGGCTTAAGTGGAATTAAACCTCCACTTTTTATTTTTGAAAGTGTTAAGGGTCAAAAGGGAATTTGCATTAGGGGTGAAAATTCATGTTGATACATAAACTCATCATCAAAATAGGCCATTCAGAGGCCAAGAAGGAGAAGGTGGCCCATTATATAAATGGGTTGAAACCATGTATTCAAAAGGAGATAAGTTTGGTCATAATGACTACCATAGAAGATGCTTATCATTTTTCCCTAAAGGTAGAAGAGAAACTAAATGGAAAATTTAAAATCAAGGAAAGACAAAGAGGTCATGGTAGAAGGACAGGCATAAGATCCTATGGAGGACAAAATGAAGATCAAAAGAAGATGGTACCAATCAAAATCAAGGAGGCGATAATGCCTACCATCCTCGTGACCAAAATAATGGTGAATAAAGAGTAAAAGGAAGACTTGGACGAGGACCTAGAAGAAGAGGCTTTAGAGGAACTTGTTTCCAATGTGGAGGACATCGAGCATACGAGTGCCTGCAACATCAAGGAAGGACAAATAGAAGACCTGGAGGTAATGCACAAGTTGCACATGTAGATGAAGGAAGAGAAGACTCTTGTCATTATGAGAGCCTTGCTTTAAATAAATAAAAATAACTAGTTTAGAGAAATATTTTATTCCACAAAAGGTGGGAATCTTGAGGTAAATGTTGTGATGTTATCATTGATAGTAGTAGCACCAATAATCTTGTTTCAGAAGAGATGGTTAAAAAATTATAATTATAAAAGAGAATACATCCACATATAAATATCGAATTGCATGGTTGCGGGACCACATAGTTTTGGTCAATAAGAAATGCTTGGTAAATTTTAATATTGGGAACTACCATGATGAGGTACTATGTGACATCATTCCTACGAATGCATGCCATTTATTACTAAATATTTCATGGTAGTTTGATTAGCATGCTATCCATGATGGCCATGCTAACCCATATTCCTTAACAAAGGATGGAGTTTGTCACAAGTTGAATCCCATGAAGGAGGTGTTAGAAAAAGGTATGTACTAATGCAAGAGTTTATTTGGTTGGTGGTAGGAAATTTTTGAATGGTATGAAGCACAAGCATGTGTGCTTTGTGTTTATTCTTAGAGTCAACAAAGAAGATGTGCTAGTATAAGTTTCAAAATTGTTTGAAGTGTTTTGAGACATTGTATTTGATAATGAACTTGAAGGTTTTCCACCGATGAGGCAATTTGATACTAGGAGTCAGTTTATCAAATAAGGTAGCCCATAAAATGACTCCTACAGAGAATGAGGAGTTGAATAGACAAGTTCAAGAGTTGTTAAAGAAAGGATTGATCTAAGAGAGCATGATCCCATGTACAGTACCTACAATACTAGCAAAAATGAAAGATGAGGAGTGGAGAATGTGTACAAACTCTTGAGCCATCAACAAGATTATGATAAAATATAGATTCCCATTGCCAAGGATGGATGGCATAATGGATTGTTTGAGTGGAGCCAAGTACTTCACAAAAATAGATTTGTAGAGTGGATATCATCAAATCCAAATCATAGAAGGAGATGAATGGAAGATAGCCTTCAAAACCAAGGAGGGACTATATGAGTGGTTAGTCATGGCATATGGGCTAACTAATGCATCGAGCACATTCATGTGGCTCATGAATGAGGTATTGAAAGAATTTTTTGGTAAATTTTTTATTGTTTATTTGGATGACATTTGGATTTTCAATAAGACTTTGGAGGAAGACCTAATGCATACTTGTAGATTTTTTAGAAGCTAAGGGAAGAGAAGTTATTGATTAACTTGAAGAAATTAGTTTTGTGAAGGAGTTGATATATTTTGGATTTGTTGTCTTAATGGAGTGTCTTAAGATGGACCCAAAGAAAATAAAGACTATAATTGAGCAACCTACACCAAGTGTTACAAAGATAAGATCATTTCATAGTATAGCAAGTTTTTTGCAAAAAGTTAAGAATTTTGTTAGAGTTATCATGTATTAGAGAATAATTAACTATTATTCTAATTCTCATGAACTTAAGCTAAACTTAGGCTTGCTTTATTAGTTAATTTAATGCTTTATTTATATTAACTATAGAGCTAATATTAGATCAATTGATCTCATCACAAATTATGTTAACACTTGTTATGATCTAATCCCTTTTCATTAGGGTTGCTCTTACAAAGAATTCATTCTCTCTTGTAATTATTCATTTTGTAAGTATTTTCTTTTTGAGAAATAGAAAATCTTTCTTTTGTAGAGCTCTTGGGTGGAAGGTGTTGTTTTTATTGTTTGATCCTATGCCTCATGTTATTCACAAATCTAGCATGGTATCAGAGAAAGGATTCGGCGAACCCCTTCTCCATTTTTTGAGTTTTTTTCTCATCTAGGGTTGTAGGTTCAAATATAAAATTTTCAGTACTTTTTTTTCATTTTTGGAGGTGGGTGAATTTTTGAAGTATTTTTGTGCAAAATGGACCTCACCATCGCATCTAGAGTAGCCAAAAACCTAAAGATCGAATATTTTTTTGTGAAAATCTAAAAAAATAAAAAAATATATTGAAATTTTTTGACATGATTTACGAGGAAAATTTATGTACAGCGGTACAGAATCTATATAGTGTATGGATCTGTACATCATAGTGTGCAGGCCATTCATTTACAGCTAAAATAAAAAAAAACCTTCGATGGGTTTTCAAAAAAAATTGTGCAAGTTTTTCTTCAAAAATTGTTTACACTTTTAAATCTTAAATTTTTAAGATGAAAAAAAGTGGTCAAAGAAAAATTGCAGCACTTTTTTATTTAGGTGTAGGATTTTAGGAGGCATGTGATTTGGAATATTCTTTCACAATATTCCATAGAATATTCTAAGGAGGTTTGGTTTTTTTAAATATTTTCATGCAAATTATGAGAAAATAAAAAGTAGGCATCCTTTTTTAAGAATATTCTTTGCATCAGCTTTATGTGCAAACCTTGTTCATAACCGTCAGCCCCCATGTGGCCAAGAGTTTGATTTTTTTAGCCCCTTAGATCACTTCCCAAGGCCTAATTGTGCAACTTTCATAAAATCAGGTATATCTTGGGCATACGAAAATTAAAAAATAGAATATTCAAAGGAGGTTTGGTTTTTTAAAATATTTTCATGCAAACTATGAGAAAATAAAAAGTAGGCATCCTTTTTTAAGAATATTCTTTGGGAATATTCTTTGCATCAGCTTTATGTGCAGCCCTTGTTCGTAGCCGTCAGCCCCCATGTGGCCATGAGTTTGATTTTTTTAGCCTCTCAGATCACCTCCCAAGGCCTAATTGTGCAACTTTCACAAAATTAGGTATATCTTGGGCATACGAACTCCATTTTTAAAAACTTTATATCATCAGAAAGCTGGTTTCTAGCTCATTCTAGATCTGGAGGTTATTTTTTCTAATTTTTTACTAGAAATTTTCTATAGTCAATTGAAGATGACCCTTCTATTTTTCACTTTCGGGGCCATAACTTTGACAAACAGACTCCATTTTTTGCAAAGAAATTAGCGTTGGAAATCTCTTTTAGTGCTCCACATAGCCATGCAGTTGATTTTTATAAAATATTCACAAGGTACACAAATATCTCAATAAAGTGATTTTTTCCTTTTTAAGCTTTTATGCTCTCAAAGTTCTATTTGGGTTTGGTTTTTCCTATTGTGGGGGGGTATATTTCTTGCTTTCAAAATCTATATACATTTGAGATCAAAAATCCTATACCACATATTTTTTTGAAAACCACAACTATCATGGTGGACACCTATTCATTTGAACATCTTACGCCACACAACTATCATACCTGGAAAGATCATATGACCAGAATGCTCATGTCCAAGGGTTTATGGTCCACTTTGGATGAAGTACAACTAGCATTGACTAATCAAATTGAGATATTTCGGCATAGGAACAAGACAGATGAGGCTATGAGTTTTATTTTGTTGCATATTTCAGACAGTCTCTTATTTCATTTGGATTCTTGCAACACTCCTAGGGCTATGTGGATGAGATTCAGTGATATTTTTGTCACCATCAATGAGTATAGAGCTCTCCAGATTGAGGCAGAATTAACATCACTTGTACCTGATTATTACCAGTCCATTGAGGACTTCTTACAGAGGTTTAAGACACTCAAATCTCTTTTACATGGTTGTGGGAAGAATAAAAGTGACAAAGAATGTATTTTCCTGATTCTATCTAAGCTTCAAGGGTCATTTCAATTCTTCTCTTCTACTTTCTATTCTACTATGGATGCATTGGGTTATGCATTTACCATGCCTACTTTTGAGGTTTTTTGTGATCATTTGAATCGTGAATAGGAAAATTTGGTTCAGTTTGAATCTCTTTCTAGTTCTAAAACCTAGGCATTGGTAGCACAAACATCCAAGGAAAAAGCTAAGACGAAACAAAATCCCAAGATAGATTCTCCATCAAGTAGTGAGTGTTCCTCTAAATCATCTCAGAAGTCAGAAAAAAACCCTCAAACCACTCCTCGGCATGATAAATCTTCTAAGTCTAGTGAGCCTTCCTCCAAGATGAAGAAGAAATCAAGTGAACCTTGCAGTTTTTGGGTAAGGAGGGACATCCAGTCACTAGATATTGGAAGAGATTGGAGGCTTTGGAGGAATCCATGTAGCAGCATAACATCTCCACCCCTAAATCTTCTTCCTTGCCAACAGGTAAAGGTCACGCTCTTTCTGCAAGGGCCTTACCTTTTGCAGCTCCATGGATACTTGATTCTAGCACAACACATCACATGACACCTTCTCAAGATTTGGTCTCATCCCTTTCTGATTATAGCACTACTCAAATTGCAGTTGGGGATTCTATACTGCTTTCAGTTTTGGGCTCAAGCACTCTCACACTTGAGGGTGGTTTTCTTTAGGAGGTACTTGTAGTTCTTGATATCTCCACCAACCTTCTTTCAATATATCATATTTTTCAATCTAGCACTGGTAAGATAGTCAAGTTTACCCCACATGATGTAGTTATTCGAGACCTTCATGATCCTAATATTATTGTGGCTACTATGAGTGTTGATACTTCTCATTTATACTGATTTGATGGTTTTGAGAGTTCGTCTAGTTCAGGTTCATCCTTCATAGCACATGCAAACACTAAGAGCATGTTGTGGCATGAATTTTTTGGTCATTTCAATTATAGATATCTCTAGCAAATGAGTACATAGGCATTAGTGTCAAGGCTCCCTAAGATTTCTTGTATTGATGGTGTTTGTCGAGGATGTGTTCTTGGCAAACATCACCGAGATTATTTTCCTACAGGTAGAGCCACATGTGCTAAGGCACCCTTAGAGTTGGTACATAGTGTGTTGGAATGTGTTGTCATGAATGTCAAAAGGGAAAAATGGAATACGAGTTGTTTGGCATAATGACAGAAGATGAATGTGAGAGTAGAGGATTTAATGGTGAATTGAGTGGTAGATTTGTGGTGGGTGTTTTGAGAGCTTTTCATAAAGGTATTGTGCAGGTCGTGAAAGTGGGGGATGCGCCCAGAAATGTTTTATTTCTGCTCTTGGGTGTTAGGGTTTATCAGCTAAACCCTAAGGATACTTGCAATCATGCCATTCAAAATAGATTTCTATTTTGATGTTGACTTGGTATTGGCAGTTGTCGGTTACATGAGTTGCAACTTATGTCATGTATCCCATGGTGGTGACCAGCCCCTCTACCTAGCGCTCAAGGTTACTCATATCCAACGGGTCAAGGTGACAAGATTATATCGATGGGACTCGCCCAGGATTCTCTCCAACAACCTGATGGCTATATCATTGGTGAGACACCAATGCGTCAGTAGGAGTCTAGATGGACTCTCTATAATGGAGTGACAAGGAGAGTATTAGTGCCACCGGTGAGACTAGATGACATCGGTGAGACCTTTGGTTGTGTCTCTCCAATAGAGCGATGAGAAGGTAGCATTCATTGTGGGACCCAATCATAATGGAATGCGTGACAATGATGATGAAGATGGCACGTGACTTGATGGGGTTGAGCAAACGGTAATCCACATCCTTGGTGCGGATTACAAAGTAGTGACATGTTGATGACTGTTGGACTCAAGGGAACACTGAGACGGGGGGTGAATTAGTGTTCTACAATTCTAAACTTTATTAATCTGATATTTAAACCATTTCAATATTAGACCAAAGAAAAAATGCAAACACACAAAGCACTCATCCACAACACCATAACACAAGGATTTTTATGTGGAAACCCTCCTAGGGGAAAACCATGGTGGAGGTCAATCTACAATTTGAGTACTCAAATATAATTTGTACAAAATGGGAATGCACTTGCATTCAGACTCACTGCCTAGAGCTCATTGCTCAAGATATGAAGGCTCACTACCTTAAAAAATATTCAAATTAAGACCATCTGAAAGTTTGAACTAAATTAATAGCATCTACTCATGCCTGGTTACAGTTTTGGTTCGGCTCATAGATCAGATTCTGGACCTCCTGCTTGATTTTGCACTTCGCTCTACTTTGCTCTGTTATTCGCATCACAAATCCATACATAAGTATATTCACACCACTATTCTTCTGAATTTCACACCACACACTAGCATACCTCACATACCATACATTTTCTATATATCCAAATGATACAACCAACATCTTATATATATATATATATATATATACACAACCAAAGATTTGATCATCTATAAGTCGGATTTAACAAAACATAGAATACTTTTCAACGGTCAGCTAAATCCACAACTAATTCTTAATGTGCACCACCCATAGTTGGCCATAGCATAATAAGGACCTAGATAAACATGTTTGAGCACAAAATAATTTAAGCAATTACTCCTTAAACATCCGCAACAGTTATATCCACCAAGTTGGCCTTCTAGCACTGATAACCAAAAAATCAATACACCGGATCTCCTAGATCGTACATCAGTGAGTGTACACCCAGATAATTCTTGGATAAGGTAGTACAAACATTAAAATAACTTTTTGTGAGATCCACAACCAAAAATGATAATTCGGTGAAGTATATAGATTGACATATTTAATTTAACTGGATACCCTGTTCTTCACTCTTATCGGATACCATGTTCTTCACTCTTACTTCCAGTACTAGCTAGCTCTTTACTCTATCTACCGGTATGGATCACTACCAAATTGTGGACCAGATCGATAACTTAGGTTGCCATCAATGACAACACTAAAATTCATATTCTAGCAATCTCCCCCTTTGGCATTGATGGCAACACTTAGTGAAAAATAACTAAGTGTCAAAACCACTATGAGTACGCTGCCAAACTTCAAAACTTGAAAACATAGCTCCCCCTGAAATTGATAAGGCATTTTTCACTTCTCTCTCTCCCTCTTTGACATCAATTACAAATACATATTGAATCTCCCCCTTTGAAATATAGCCAAAACTTCAAAACTAGTTCAAAATTTTGAAAAGAACAATTGCTACTAGAGTCAGAAGATTATCTTGTGGTTTTCTTTCATCTCCGGGAGGAATTTCTTCCAAGCTTCTATTGTAATCCCAATTATTATGATCATGTTGTTATTCTTAGATGTCTTGTTGACAATGTCAATGAGGGATTCTAGAATTGTGATCACATTCTCTAATTTTTCTCCTTTCCTCAATATCTCAAACATTTGTTCCAATCTGCCTTTGAACAGTTAAGTCCTTTACTTTCCAAAAAGTGTCTACAATCTTGTTTTTAGTGAATTGAACTTTTGCATGCTTAGACTGTAACTCTTGAATTCTTTTCTTGAATTTACCATCCTAATCTTGAGACATATCAAAGCTTTTTCCAAACCCATTTAACTTTGTTTCAATCCAATTTTTCTTTGTAATTTCCAACTACATGAGGCCAATGGATGAAATAGTTATAGATGTTATTTGCTGCACTTATGCATTCCCTCAATTCATTCATTTTCCCTTTGAACTTGGTAAGAGATATTTTGTACTATTTCTTCAGATGTAAGATTACTTCTTCTTCTTCTTTGTTTTGAGACTCAGAGTCCATGATTTCCTTGATGCATTCAATCATTTCTTCTAGATAAATATTATGAGGGTTTGATAGACCATAACTTAGCAATTTTTTGCATTCTACTTTCCTCATGAGCAAGTTGTAGTAGTTTTTCTTTTGTTAAGTCATATTCTTCTTCACTTGCTTCTGTCATTTCCTTTTCTTGTTCTAGTTCGGTTGATTCTAGTTCTTTTCTCTGGGTGTCCTCAATTTCCTTATTAGATTCCTCATTTGGTATATCCACAATCTCCTGTTCTTTTCCTTTTCCTTCAATTTTTGGAAACTTGCATGTCGGAGGAGTATAGGGAACAGTTTCTTTTTCTCTTTTCTTCTTTCTCAATATCTCACCGAAAGAGGAACCAACTTCAAGTGCCCTTACTAGAAGAGAAATACCAACTGAGCCAAAATTTCCTAGCAAACTCTTAAAGAAATTTCTGAATTCTTGATCACAGTTCGCCAAGATCTTAGAGTGTGTCTAGATTTTTTCGCACACTAGTTCATTTTCTTTCCACGTCACATTGTTGTTCATCGGTACGTTACTAGATATAAAACCAGAGTACCAAACCTGAAAGGGTAACCTGTCATCTTTGACAATTGCACATTCTCCATCAGTTGATCCTTTACCAGTCCGCATAGGTCAAAGTCCTGACCTTCCATTATCATTTTGTGAGAGATGTAAACTGCACCTGCCAAAGTTACACCTTCTTTGTTTCTGAAAAATATTTTATAGGATATTTCATGTGTAATTTACCTTGTTACGGAATCTCTAGTTGTTGAAATTATCAATGCCCTTTGATCTCCAATAACTCCAGTCAGGGTTTTGACTTCTTTATTCTGGATAGACTTCTTTCTCGGTATATCCCCAATTTTGCATAATCCAGTTAAATTTTCAATTACTTCTTTTGAAATGAGCTAGGGTTTGTCTAGAATTAAAGTATCATCATTCAATCTGCTCAAAATAAACTTAATGATTTATGTGTTCTCGAAATAAGGAAACTCATTCCAAATGTCCAAATTCTTGTGTTTAGCTTCTTTTAGCCACTTCAATTCATCAAGCGACAACAACTTCCTTATGGCTCTAATCTTCTCATTTTTATATTCATCTAGATTGATTGTTCCTTTTATTTGTTCTATTTTTCCTTTTGAACTCATGTTTCATTTCTATCAAGTGCACACCAAATTAAATGAAAGATTTCTGAAGTACCTGATGAATTAGGGTTTCACAACCAAAATGCCTTCACGTCTTCAAAATTTTGTTGCGGAGCACTCTCCTTCTTCTTTTCTTTGATGCAAAGTTACAAATGAGGGTTTCAAATTTCCTTATATAGCTTGCACACTTGTAATAAATGTATTTTCCCTAAGTGTTCCGGATTCCCTGTTTTCTCAGATAGTGTGAGAAAAATTATTTTGCGCATCTTCAATTATTTGAATTTCCTTGTGATTTTTTTCCAAATAATCTATAGATTATTGATACAGCTTTTGAAAATATTTTCACGATTCAGTACCAGCTTACGGACAGGTGAAAAGGGATTTTCTTGAAAAACTCCCCCTAGGCCAATGGCCTGAAATCAATTTCCAGAGGAATTATCGGAAGCAGGTTCCATTGCAGAACCATTTCTAGTATCAGAATCATTCTTCCTTACCCATTTCTTCTTCATATGATCTCTTATTTCATCTGTATTCACTTTCCCTTTTCCTTTTTCATCTTTCTATGAGTTTCTGCCTTTGTATACCGAACCTCTTTTGCCCACATTTTTGTTTCTGCAGAATCTTGCAATGTGACTGTATTAGTTGCAGTTGTAGAACACAATATTTCCTTGTCCATACTAATCATTCCATTTATTTCTTCTTGATTTTCATTGATTAGCAATATGCCCAAATCTTCCACAGGCATAGCATTCAACATTTCTTCTATTGATAGAGTTGTTTGACATAGTTTTACATTTGATTGATTTATGACCAAACTTATTACAGTTGAAACACTGAATAGAGAATGATGAATCACTTGATTTCATTTTACTTCTACATTGAGTAGCCATATGACCAAATTTATTGCAAGCAAAATAGTATCCACTAAATTTTTGAGCATTAGGTTGTCTTACCAGATACCTTCCACCTTTGTTCATCTGATTTCCTTGCCTGAAATTTCTTTGTCCAGATCCGGAACTTTATTCTTTTTCATATACAAGACCTTACTTGTCTTTATCATTCTTCTTTCCTTGAGTCATCTCATCAAGCTTAATAGAACTGATCTTAAACTTCTCCTTGTATTCATTTGCAGTAGTAAGTTCATCCTTGAGAAAAATAATATGTTTTTCAAGTTCTTCTTTATTGTTTTTGGATTGTTGCAATTCATTTTCTAACTGAATTAATTCTCCATTTATTCTTTTGCATTCATCAGATCTTTCTTTTAAAGACTAAACAAGATTATCCTCATTCTTCTTCCTTTCTTCAATTTCCTTAGTCAGCTTCATCACCATAGATTCCATTTCATGTTTTAGGGTAGAATTGTCTCTAGCAAGCTTTTCACATTTTTGAGTTATTTCCTTCAAGGTTTGATTCAGGTGAGCATTATCCATGTTTTCACTCTCTTTCTCCTTAATCTGATCATAGAGATCCTTCCTCTTTTCCCTAGATTTTACAATCTAATCCTTTAATGACTGAATGAATTTCTCAGCATCCTTAAGATTTTCTTTCAATTCCTAGACTTCTACTTTAGACTAATCAAGATCATCAAGTGCCACCATAAGCTGATGTTGAAGACTACCAGATTCCATTACATTCCAAGATCCACCTCAAGTTGTCAAACTCCTTTATAGGAACTAGGCTTTGATACCAATTTTTGGACTCAACGGAACACTGAGAGGGGGGGTGAATTAGTGTTTTGCAATTCTAAACTTTGTTAATTTGATATTTAAACCATTTCAACATTAGACCAAAGAAAAAATGCAAACACACAAAGAAATCATCCATAACACAAGTATTTTTATGTGGAAAACCTGTTAGGGGAAAAACCAAGATGGAGGTCAATCCACAATTTGAGTACTCAAATATAAGCTATACAAAATGGGAATGCACTTGCATTTAAGCTCACTACCTAGAGCTCACTACTCAAGATATGAAGGCTCGCTTCCTTACAAAATATTCAGATTAAGATCATCTGAAAGTTTGAACTGAAGTAATAGCATCTACTCATGCATGTTTACAGTTCCATTTCAGCTCATAGATCAAATTTTGGACCTTCTGTCTGATTCTACACTTCAATCTTTTTTGCTTTGTTATTCACATCACAAATCCATACAAAAGTAAATTTGCACAACTATTCTTCTAAATTTTTCACCACACACTAGCATACTTCGCATACCATATGTTGTCTATATATCCAAATGATACAACCGATCTCTTATATATATATCTGCAGCCAAAGATTTGACCATCCATAAGTCAACTTTAACAAAACATAGAATACCTTTCAACGGTCGGCTAAATCCACAACTAATTCTTAATGTGCACCACCCATAGTCAGCCATAGCATAATAAGGACCTAGATAAACATGTTTGAGCACAAAAAAATTTAATCAATTACTCCTTAAACATCTGCAGTGGCTATATCCACCAAGTCAGCCTTCTAGCACTGATAACCAAAAAATCAATACACCAGACCACCTAGATCGTACATCAGTGAGTGTGCACCAAGATAATTCTTGGATAAGGTAGTACGAACATTAAAATACCTTTCTCTAAGATCCACAACCAAAAATTATAATCCGATGAGATATACAAATTGACAAATTTAACTTTAACCGGATACCCTGTTCTTCACTCTTACTTCTGGTACTAGCTAGCTCTTTACTCTATCTACCGGTATGGACCAATACTAAACTATGGACCAGATCAATGACAACACTAAAATCCATATTCCAACAACGACGTGGACATGAGATGACAGTATGTGGACATAATTTATTGCAAAAATTTGTACAAGGTTGTAGCCTCTATTTGCATTGAGTTGTAGCTCAGATCAAGGTGTTGTAGAACCCCTAAAGTTATTGCTTCTAAAACAGGGAGTTGAAGCTTCCTTGGGGTAGTATCCCTTAAAACTTGTAACTGAACTTTGATGCTTGTGAGGCTGGATTAGGAGAGTAGATCCTAGCAACATTTCTCATTGTGGTTTTTCCAATTTTGGGTTTTCCACATATATCTGGTGTTATGTGTTGATCTCATGTGCTTTTTATTATTATATTTGTTAGTATTTTGATCTACACATTTGAATTTAAGGTTGAATCTACAAAAGTGTTGAAGGACTAAAAATTTTATATCTACTGATTCACCCTCCTCTCATTAAACCATTGTGTTCTCACAATTGGCATGAGAGCCCAAGGTTCCTTGGGAGAAGCTTAATCAACTCAGGTAGATCTTGGATTGGTGAACATAATGGCAGGTCATGAAGGTTCAAATAAGCCACCTAGATTTGATGGAACAAATTACGCTAAGTGGAGCATATCAATGGAAGGATATTTAGTTTCTCTTGGAACTAAATTTTGGATGTCTGTCGAGACCAAGTATACTATTCTTGTTGCTATTCTTACTGATCCTACAAGAAAGAAGGATTATGAGAGCAATAAGACAGTTTGGTTTATCATTATGAACAATTTGTCTTATCATGCGCATAGAAAAGTTATGCATTGTAAAACTGATTATGATGTCTTGGAAAATTGAAGAAGATCTATGAAGGTGACACCAAAGTAAAGCTAGCAAAGTTACAAGTGTTGAGAGAAAATTTTGAAGGCTTGAAGATGTCCAAAGAAGAGAATATTGTAGACTATCTTCAAAGAGTTGATGATGTAGTAAATTTTATTAAAGGATATGGTGTAGATTTGAAAGAAGAAGATGTTGTGTTGAAAGTTCTGAGATCTATGACAGCTAAATATGACAAAGATTTTTTCTATTGAAGAATTAATAAACTCACTCTCTTGATGAGGTGAATGGCATAATTACTACATATGAGATGAGAATGCCTAATGTTGAGTCATCCAAGAGAGAAGTTGCATTTAAATTTGTCAAGAAAGGAAAAGATGAAGCTGATAAGAAAGACAAAGTTGTTGTCATTGTATCTGATTATAAAGAAACTGATGAGGAAGAATAAAACTTCATAAGGAGACTAAGGAGGGGATCTGGAAAGTACAAAGGAAAGCCCCCTTTCAAGTGTTTTAATTGTGGTAGAATAGCTCATTTTTCTTCAAAGTGTCCTTATGGTAAAGAGGATAGTTCCAAGCAAGAATAAGGTAGCAAAATGAAGAAAATGGCTTATCCAAAAAGGAAGAATTTTGGAAAGAAGAAGAATATTTTGTATATCAATAACGAAATTGAAGCTTTTGATGCTAGTGATAGTTTTGAAGAGGATCAAGAATGTGCCCTTGTAATGATAAAAAATAGAAAATAATTTCTATTTATGGCTAAAGAAACCAAGGATCAAAAAAATTCATAGCTTGAGGACTTACATGAAGAAGAAGAGGAATTAGTTGTTGATCTTGAGGGAGAATTAATTATTTCTCTTGAAGACCATGATGAGTTAAGGGATAAATATGATGAGCTTAAGAAGGAAAATAGGAAACTAAAAAAGAATGCTCAAATGAAGACTGACAGAGTAACTCAAAAACCTGAGGAATCTAATAAGGTGATAGTTGGTCTTAAATTTCATGTATAAGAACTCAAAAGAGTTGAAGATGTTATGAAATTTAAGTTACAATCAAAGATGGATAGATGCTGAAAACTTGAGGCAGAAATAGTTGCCTTAAGAAAATATTTGGAGAAATCTAATGAGTAGATCAATAAAGGTCTAAAGTTAAAAGGTGGTACTAATATTCTAGATGAATTGCTAAGTACACAAAATCTAGTTAATAAAGAAAAATCAGGCTTGGGACATGAAAAAGGAAAATGTTCATTTGTTCATGCTTCCACAAAACTCTACGAAATATTTAGAGCAGAAGAAAAATCAATCCTCAATGGAGAAAAATATAACAAAGGAGAAGCCTCTAAAGATGAAAAGAAGTTAACTACAATTGAGAAATCTATTAAAGAGAAGGAACCAATCGAAGACAAGAAAGCTAACTGGTTGATTCATAATCAGCAAAAGAAGCAGAATACGAAGAGAACAGACAATGATGGTTTCACAAAAATATATTATCCAAGGAGACCTGGACAAAGAAGATATCCTCATCCAGTCGAGGGATACACCATGACTAAGTACTCATCGTATTTTAATAGGTATTGCTATACTTGTAACAATTTTGGTCATAGGGATAGAGAATGTAAAGTTATTCCAAGGAGAAACACAAATTTCATAAGAAAAAATCCATTTGCTCCTTTAATTGATGTGA
Organism: Sequoiadendron giganteum; assembly: GCA_007115665.2. NCBI lineage: Eukaryota > Viridiplantae > Streptophyta > Pinopsida > Cupressales > Cupressaceae > Sequoiadendron > Sequoiadendron giganteum. The sequence continues at coordinate 120,611,057 of CM021101.1, read as the reverse complement.
ATGTAGTGTGTTTCAATTGCAATTATTTTGGTCACATAGCTAGAGATTGTAGAGAAAATTTTAGAAGAAAAAATACTCAATCTGAGAAGAAGAAAACCACATCTGCTAAAGTTGAAAAGAAAACTGAGGTCATGGAGAAAAAGGAAGAAAAAGTTGAAAATAAACCTAAGAAAGTATGGAAGGAGAAAAATTAGATTCCTACTCAATCAATGATTGCCCAAATAGCATTGCATGCAAAGGAACAAGACATATGGGTAATTGGCAATGGTTGTTCCAAGCACATGGTTGGAGATAAAAAGAAATTCATTAAACTTGAAATGAGAAAAGGAGGTTCAGTAAGCCTAGGTGTTAATACTATTGTCAAGATTCATGGTAAAGGAACTTTGAGCATAGATGGGAAGAACAAAACTAAATATGTACTCTTTGTTGAAGGTCTAAAGCATAATCTTCTTAGTGTCACCAAATGTGTGATAATGGATACAAAGTTGTATTTGATTCTAAAGGCTACAAGATAAGATTGAATGTTAAAAAAAATTCTCAAGGGATAAGGACTGATAGTAATCTCTACAATCTATGTGAGGTGGAAGGCCAAACATGTCTAATTAGTCAAGAAAATGAGAGTTGGATGTGGTATAAAATACTGGGACATGTAAACTTTGACAATTTGGTAAAACTAAGCTCAAAAGGATTAGTTAGAAATATGCCAAGGATATCATCAAGAAAAGCAAACAAAGTTTAAATTTCCCACAAAGGACTATTCAACTACAAAACCTTTGGAGTTAATTCATACTGATCTATGTGGTCCAATGAGGACAAGGGCATTTCAAGGAGAAAGATATTTCATGTTGTTGATTGATGGTTATACTAGAATGGCACATGTCACATTTTTGAGGGAAAAGGTTGAGGCATTTGAAGCATTTAAAGGTTATAAAAAGATGGTAGAAAATGAGACTAGGAGAAGAATCAAATGTCTCAAGTCAGAAACAAGTGGAGAATTCATGCCAAGTGAATTCATGGAATATTGTGAAGATCATGGAATAAAACGCCAGTATTCAGCTCCAAGAACACCATAGAAAAATGGTGTGGTAGAGAGAAGAAACAGGATTGTGAAGGAGATGGCTAGAGCCATGTTGAATGAGGCAAACCTAACAGATACATTTTGGAAAGAAGCAGTAAAAATTGTTGCATATATTCAAAATAGAGCTCTTATCATATTTAACAGTGGTATAACGCCATTTGAATTGTGGTTCGATAGGCTTGCATCATTCAAGAATTTAAAAGTATTTCACAGTAAATGCTATATCAAAAGAGAAGCTAAAGATTTAGGAAGTTTTGAGTCAAGATGTGATGAAGGGATATTTTTGGGGTATTCATCTCAAATCAAAGCTTATAAAGGTTACAATAAGAGACTGCATAAAATTGTAGACAGTGTACATGTCAAGGTTGATGAAAATGAAAATCAAGGTAAGTCTAGCAGAAACAACCTTGAAATTGAGTCAGATGAGGATGGCATAGTTGCGCGAGTTGAAGAACAGTGGAATGAGCAAGAGTTTGAATGTGCTCCTGCAAAATATGTGCAAAAAGATCATCCTGCAGATCATATAATTGGTGACAAGAATGAAGGTGTGCAAACTAGAAGAATACTTGCAAAGAACAAGGAACAAGTGAACTTTTCCCTCTTATCCCAAATTGAACCAAAAAATTTTGATGAAGCCAGTAAGGATGAAAGTTGGATGGAAGCAATGGAAGAGGAAATCAAGATAGATTGAAGAGAACAAAACATGGGAATTGGTTCCTAGACCACCAAGAAAGAATGTAATTGGCACCAAATGGGTATTCAGGAATAAGTTGAATGAAGATGGATTTGTGGTCAAAAACAAAGCAAGGTTAGTGTGCAAAGGATATGCTCAACTAGAAGGTATTGATTTTGAAGAAAAATTTGCTCCAGTTGCATGATTAGAAGCTATTAGGATGTTTCTTACATTTTCTATGTATAAAGGTTTTTAAGTATATCAAATGGATGTCAAATCTGCATTTCTGAATGGAAACCTTGAGGAGGATGTATATATTGAGCAGCCAAAAGGTTTTCAGCTATCAAATAATGATGGTTATGTTTGCAAATTGATTAAATCATTGTATGGTTTGAAGCAAGCACCAAGGGCTTGGTATTCAATACTGGATCAATATCTACAACAACAAGGATTCAAGAAAGGTTGTGTTGATAGCAATTTGTATCTCAAATTTGAAGGTGAGTATATGATTATTGTTGTAGTATATGTAGATGATATTATATTTGGTGGTAGCAGTGATTTAATGTGCAAAATATTTGCCACAAACATGCAAGAGGAATTTTAAATTTCCATGCTAGGAGAACTCAGATTTTTTCTTGGTTTGCAAATTACACAAACTGATAAAGTTATATTTATATCAAAAACCAAGTATGCAAAAGATATGCTTAAAAATTTTGGCATGGAAAATTATAAACTAGTCAATACTCCTATGATTACTAGCTACAAGTTGAGTAAATCAGATGAGTCACCTAATGCAAATCAAACTTTGTATAGATCAATAATTGGAATTTTGTTATATCTAACTAAATCTAGGCCTAATATAATGCAAGTAGTTTGTATGGTAGCTAGATTTCAAGCAGCACCAAAAGAATCACATGTCAATGCAGTGAAAATAATCTTTAAATACATCAAAATCATGGTTGACTATGGTTTATGGTACCCCAAAAGAAAATATTTCACTTTAACAACATACACAGATGTAGATTGGGCAGGAAGTGTGGATGACAGAAAGAGTACTAGTGGAAGAGCTTTCTCTTTTGGAAATAGACTAGTTTCTTGGATGAGTAAAAAGAAAGACCCTTTCTACTGCAGAAGAAGAATATGTTGCAGCAGCTACGTGTTGCACTCAAGTCCTTTGGATGAAGCATACATTAAAGGAAATCAAGGTAGAGTATAATGATCCTATTTCAATTATTTGTGACAACTCAAGTGCCATTAATATCTCAAAGAATCCTATGATGCACTCCAGAACAAAGCATATATCACTCAAGTATCACTTCATTGGAGAAAAGGTTGTAGATAAGGAAATCAGCATGGAGTATGTTCATACCAAGGAACAAGTGGTTGATATATTTACAAAGCCTCTTCCTACATAACAGTTTGAATATTTGAGGAAAAAGTTGGGAGTAGTTTCTCCCATCACATATCACTAACCATTAGTGATAGGGCATTTATCCAGGGGGAGCTTCATTGATCACTTTTTTAACCCTGGTTAAGAATAATGTGATCAAATCATGCAAAATATTGTTTTATAATTTCTAATGATTTGATGTTGTAGATTTTGTATGTCATAGGGGGAGTTGTTGTGTTACAGTGTGAGTAATCAAATTGGTGCAGAGCCTCAGTAGTCCCTAGATGAGCAATTAGAGTTTTGTCATCAATGAAAAAGGGGGAGATTGTTGGAATGTGTTGTCATTGATATCAAAAGGGAAAAGTTGGCAAAGGATTTGTTTGGCATAATGATAGAAGATGAATTTGAGAACAATGAATCTAATGGCAAATTCAGTGGCAGATTTGTGATGGGTGTTTCAAGAGCTTTCCATAAATGTATTGTGCAGGTCATGAAAGTGGAAGATGCACCCAGAAATGTAGTGTGTGGGTCATGGAAGTGGAGGATGCGCCCAGAAATGTTTTATTTTTTCTCTCGGGTGTTATGGTTTATCATCTAGACCCTAAGGATAATTACAGTCATGGAATTCATAACAGATTTCTATTTTGATGTTGACCTGGTATCGGCAGTTGTCGGTTGCATTAGTTTCAACTTATGTCATTTATCTCGTGGTGGTGACTGGTCCCTCTACCTAGTGCTCAAGGTTACTCATTGTTGGGGAAATATGGGGTCATCTTAGAAGGTAACATCTGAGATCAGTAGTGGCTTCAGTGATTTTAATTTCTTCAAATCACCTCAAAGACACATACTACTATGCCATAAAGAAGAAACAGACATAGTGGATTTCCCACATTAATCCTTAGAGAGAATTTAATGCTTAACTAGTTTCAAAAACACCGTTAACAGAACCAACAACCATGAAAGATGAACCAAAATACATGAAGACACGGATATATGTGGCGAAAACCCTTTCGGGTAAAAAACCCCACACTCCAAAAGCCCAGATCTCCATTGTATTATTCAGTAACAAAAATAGTTACAATACAATATCAGGCTCATGGCCTTTACAGATTTTACATCTTGTTCCATTATGGAGAATATTCGATAGCATAACCCATGTCGACCACCTCTCTCAACAAGAGACATCTTGTTTGGCTACATAGCCTCACGACTTGACCATTAGCCTCTCGACCTCTTTGTCAAACAGTCGCTCGAGCTTCACCTTCTGCAAGATTCATCTCTCGGCTCACGGCAACCTAGCCTCTTGGCCCATCTCTAGTTACCATTGCACTCTCTTGGCTATCCAGCCTCTCGTCCCGACCTCCAGCCTCTCATCCTGCACCCAGCCTCTTGGCCAGTCTACTGCCCAGCCTCACGGCTAGTACCTTAGTAACCATCTACACTCTTCCTACATGGCTCTCTGCTCCAAAAGAGACCTTCTCTCTTTATGACTGTTCAACTACCGCACCCCTTTAGGGTTTCACCTCAAGCCACATGCCATCATCCAGTATTTCTGGCCATCGGATAAGGATTTGAACAAATCTCCAGCGTCGAACTTAGGGTTATCCACCTAACACCATGTCGCCCAATAGAAAAGAGACATTTATTACCATCTCACCAAGTTCACTGAGCACATGGGCCCACATGCCATCTGTCCTCCACATCATTGCCACCTTTCGGCCTTCAACATGATCCACCATCCTATCAGGTTCCACATCCATTTGTCATGGTGAGGGGTCCACCAAGACACACGTACACCGCTTGTGCAATTCCAAAGAATCGTGATGGAAATCTAAAATATTCATAGCAAGTCTCTCATAAAGGACTTAAATATTAACTCCCAACACTCCAAGTGGTCCCCACAACCATCGGCATCCAAGTCGTTGAAAAACCAAAATTCACAACCTCAATATCGGAGGTTATGAAGTTCTCAAAAGCCATGACATGTCAATAATGAGGTCGCCAAGTCGAAAGAAAACTGAACTTCAAAACCTCCAGTCAAAGGTTAGGAATTTCCTAAAACTTGTGACATACCCATAGCGATGTCGCCAAGTTGGGAGAAACCCAAACTTCACAACCTCCAATGGAGGTTAGGAAAATCCAGAAACCCGCAACATGTCGATAACAAATGGATTGCTCTGTCGCTCAAAACCTGAACTTCCAAACCTCAAGGCGAAGGTTGTGAAGTTCTCAAAATTCACCACATGTCGACAACAAAGGGAAAGCCTTCACTTCATAGTCACTAAGTTAGGAGGTTATGAAACTTTAGAACCCTACGACTTCAATTAGAAAAACTTGAAAACCAGCGACTTAACTCAGGTTGATGATGGAGGAAAATACAACTACTCCAAGAAGTCAATCAAGCCAGTAACTTTGAGTCACATTTCTCAACATTCTCCCACTTGATGAAGAACTTACTGGCTCCTTCCAAAGCAAGCTCAAGAATCTTAAATAATGCTTGTGCACTCCAACCAATACACCAATTTCAAGAACACAAGCATCAAATCCTATAGATGGCAAGGGCTTCAACATTTCCAGCACTCCATTGTGCTCACAAGCTATACAGAAGCAACACAACATCAGCTTCAAAGCCTTCAATCATGAACACAACTATGAATTCATTCTCTAGAAACAAGATAGAACATCAACTAGAACAACAACCAAAAAACTAACTGCTCCCATCCAACTATCAACCCATGCGATTGAAAATAGCACACACAGCAAGTGCTAATCCATCCAATCACACATACCTCCAAGGTATCCACATCATCAAACTCATTCCACTTACATAGCCAACACATCAACTGTAAACGCAAGCTCCATGTTCCAACCAGTCAAAGAAGACAAAACACATCCAAGAACTCCCAATGCATGGGTAATGCCAAATCTGAAAGATCAAAGGCATAACGAGTCTACCAATAGAATAAAACATAGTGTAATCATGTAGTTTCAAGGAACCATCCACAATGATATGAAAAACCTGTACAACCCTCACCACAAGTCTCCATAACCAAGACCATATAGACAAAAGTTTGCACATCATATACTTGTAGAAAATCCTTCTACATACACCTCTAAATACCAACTGTGTCACCTTATTCTCCATGTATCCATGAGCACCTGCAACCAATCATCTCATGCCAAACTCCAAATGCATCACTGCACTATCATGAAGTTCTCAAGCATATGACCAATGCACCCAAAACACAGAGAATTACCAGACCATTGTCAAAGCTCCAATCATCTAAATCAGGAACTTATCATGACATCATGATCTACACATCCCCCTTATGAGATCTCATGCTCCAGGTGAACATACCATGGTCTCAAGAGCAATGCATCATGCCAAAACTCTAATGTGTATTCAAGAGTATACCATGACATGAAACAAAAAAAAACTCTAAACCAACATCACCTGTCAAGCACCACCAACACCTCAACCAAAGACTCACAAGAATCCTCCATGGCTCCAATATGTTGCACATCTTCAAATATTGTCCATGCAAATGCAAAAGAACCCTTTTGCGGAAATAGGATCTAAGAGTCCCTCCTAGTAACATCTGCAACACTAAAGAAGACCATTCACCACCAAGTGATGAATCCACAGTCATTGCTAAAATCTCCCACTGAACCATGACAATTGAGCTTTCCAAGCATCATGATCAAACATCTGCTAATCTAAGAATACTTCAAGTCCACACAGCAACATGTCCATCTGACAACAATACCAAGTGGCACCAAGATCTCCAAACCTAGCAAAAAACACTATCACTATCAAAATCTTACACAAACTTGTGTATCCAAGCTATCTATGACACCGTGATACAACTTGCCACAAGTCCCCATAGCTAACTATTCAGGTACTCAACACCATCCATCCTCGCATCTCAGAGCAACCACACCAATGCACAAGTGACCATAGACAAGGCTAACTAACAAGTCTGCACCAACATTGAATCAACCTCGTGGATATAGACAGTCCACTTCTAAGTTGTCTCACACCAAACATGTAGGTAAAGACAGCCCACAACATTGCACAACTCGTAGATCCATTCAACATAAAAAAGCAAACCCATCATCGCATTGGAAACTGCAAAATTGAGGTCTCAAAGAGAATAACCATGTAGACAACATGACTCAAACACCAGATCAAGCTCAAATATGATTTGTCAATCATGTCCATAATGAGCACCATAGTCTAGGAACCCAGCAAGCAACACCACAAGAATGTTGAGTGACACATCACATACCAACACTCCCATGTAGATAATACATCACACCTCCTCAAACCATGTCTAACTGCAACTATCTCATCCAGTCGCACCCCAAAAGCCAGGGTCTAGAAAATAGCTTAACAGTAGCTCCACATTACCACAAGTTTTGTTTGACTATGTAAAACCTTCAAAACCACAGAGACATGCAAGTACAACACATCCTTAAAGGGAAAACAGTAGTTCAAAAACTCCAGGCCCATTTTAAGCCAACTCCAAAACCACCAACATGCACATGCATCCAAGAGATAGACATTCTATTTTAGAAGCTTCCAAATCATCCAATAATCAACTCCATAGCCTTCATACAATTAGGGTAACAGAAAAATTGTGTCTTCCAATACCAAGAAAAACACCTAGCATAAGCACATTACTCCATGATTGAACAACCCAAAATTCTCCATATCATCAAGGAGCCTTTCACACAGACACCCAATATGAGATCTTGTTGCAACACAACCGCGAAGAAAAATAATATTCCACCCCATGCATCAAGGTTATACCGCTGCCAACTCCCAAGCTTCAAATCACATCATTTCAATATGACCAACTCAAGTTTCTCCATCTTCTCCATCTTCCATGCTACGTGTTGTTTTAGAAACTTAAACAGAAAATAAATAAATTTCACTCATCAAAGGATCAATACATCAACCGATTCCTCCAGATTTCCTCAAGCCTAATAGACTAAGAAATGTTCACAGAAGGAATACCCATAACTAGCATCTCTAGGGAGGAACAAAACCTAGAAGAAGGCTCTGATGCCACTTGTTGGGGAAATATGGGGTCATCTCAGAAAGTAACATCTGAGATCAGTAGTGCCTTCAATGATTTTAATTTCTTCAAATCACCTCAAAGACACATACTACTATGCCATAAAGTGGAAACAGACATAGTTGATTTCCCACATTAATCCTCGGAGAGAAGTTAATGCTTAACTAGTTTCAACAACACCATTAATAGATTTAGCAAATAGAACCAACAACCATGAAAGATGAAATAGAAGACATGAACACATAGATATACGTGGGGAAAACCTTTCAGGTAAAAAACCCCACACTCAAAAAGGCCAGATCACCATTGTATTATTCAGCAACAAAAACAGTTACAATACAATATCAAGCTCACGGCCTTTACAGAGTTTACATCTTGTTCCATTCTAGAGAATATTCAGCAACATAACCCATTGTGACCACCTCTCTCAGCAAGAGACATCTCACTTGGCTACAGAGCCTCACGACTTGACCATCAGCCTATCTGTCATACAACCGCTCGGCCTTCACCTTCTGCAAGATTCATCTCTAAACTCACAGTAACCCAGCCTCTTGGCCCATCTTTGGTTACTGTTATGCTCTCTCGGCTACCCAACCTCTCAGCCCATCTTTTGTTACCGTCATTCTCTCTCAGCTACCCAGCCTCTTGGCCCAACCTCTATCCTCTCGACCTACACCAAGCCTCTCAGCCAGTCCACTACCCAACCTCATGGCTAGCACCTAGGTAACCATTCACGGTCTTCCTACATGGCTCTCTATGCCAAAAGAGACCTTCTCTCTTTTTAATTGTTCAACTACCACACCCCTTAGGGTTTCACCTCGAGCCACACGCCATCATCTAGCATTTATGTTCTTTGAATAAGCAGTTGAACAAATCTCTAGCATCGAACCTAGGGTTATCCACCTGACACCATGTTGTCCAGTCGAAGAGACATTTATTACCATCTCACCAGGTTCACCGAGCGCATGGGCCCACATGCCATCTATCCTCCATGTCATCACCACTTGTCGGCCTTCAACATGATCCACCATCCTATCGGGTCCCACATCTGCTTGTCATGGTGAGGGGTCCACCAAGACACGCATACACTACTTATATAATTCCAGAGAATCAAGATGGGAATCTACAATACTCGCAGCAAGTCTCCCGGAAAAGACTTAAATATTGACTCCCAACACTCCAAGTGGTCCCCACAATCGTTGGCATCCAAGTTGCTGAAAAACCAAACTTCACAACCTCAATATCATAGGTTATGAAGTTCTCAAAAGTCGTGAAATGTCGATAACAAGGTCGCCAAGTCGGAAGAAAACCAAACTTCAGAACCTCCAGTCAGAGGTTAGGAATTTCCAAAAACCTACAACATGCCCATAGCGATGTCACCAAGTTGGGAGAAACCTAAACTTCACAACCTCCAATGGAGGTTAGGAAAATCTAGAAACCCGCGACATGTCAATAACAAAGGGATCACTCTATCACTCAAAAACCGAACTTCCAAACCTCAAGGCAGAGGTTATGAAGTTCTCAAAATCTACGACACACCGACCACAAAGGGAAAAGCCTTCACTTCACAGTCGCTAAGTTGAGAGGTTATGAAACTTTAGAACCTCATGACTTCAGTTAGAAAAAATTGAAAACCAACGACTTAACTTAGGTCAATGATGGAGGAAAACACAAATGCTCCAAGAAATCGATTAAGCTAGTAACTTTGAGTCACATTTCTCAACAATCACATCCAACGAGTCGAGGTGACAAGAGTATATCGGTGAGACTCACTCAGGAGTCTCTCCGACGGCCCGATGGTTATATCATCGAAGAGACACCAATGCATCGGTAGGAGTCTGGATGGACTCTATCCAATAGAGCGACAAGGAGAGTAGAAGTGTCATCAGTGAGACTAGACGGCATCGATGAGACCTTTGGTTGTGTCTCTCTAATAGAGTGATGAGAAGTTAGTGTTCAATGTGGGACCCAGTCATAATGATGTGGGTAATAGTGATGACGAAGTTGACATGTGGCTCAATGGAATTGAGAAAATGATAATCCACATCCTTGTTGTGGATTATGGAGCAATGACATGGTGATGACGTGGAAACGAGATGACAATATGTGCACCTCGCATTGGAATGGCATTCTTGGTGTTGTTTTCATCAGAGTGACATTCCATCATTGGTAGGACTCTCAAGGAAGTCCCTCTGATGCAGCGATGACCTTCATCGGGCAAACAAAGTGATATCGCCAGGACTATGAAGCTTGTCCCTCTGATATGACAATGGAAGAATGTGATGTTGATGGCAGGCCCGGTAAGGTAAGGGTGATGTGTGTATGGAAGACGAATAGAACAAAGAAACATGGTGATGAAGTGGATAGGTGACATCATCAATGGTCTTCATTGGTGTGACTGAAGGTCGTCAGCGAGACTTGTTCAGATGTCTCCCTGATAAACCGATGACTACCTCATCGGTAAGACAATGGCATTGCCAGGACTATGGAGTTAGTCCCAACGATAGGGCGATAGGAGAATGGATGTCGATTGTGGGACCTAGTGAGGTGGACATGGAAGTGAGACTCGATAAGATGAGAATGGCATGCATTCATGAATTGAAAGAAATATGACACGTGGAAGGAAACGACAATGGATAGTGGCATGTGGTGACACGATGGCGTGGGGACCACTTGTCTACAATAGTGAATCGTATCAACATGACAAGGGCATATCGGTAGGATAGAGACTTGAGTCTCCCCAATGGCCCGATAGCTATGTCATCAGAATGAGTAAATGGTATCGCTAGAACTTTGAAGCATGTCTCAGCGATAGAGCGATAAGGCAAGAAGCTAGTGGGACTTGATCGTGAAAAAGGTTAATAGGTGGCGAAGAACGATTTCTCAATGTGCTAATTCACATCGCTGTTGCAAATTAGGTGGCGATGACATGAATGACGTGTAGGATGTGGGCCCGATCAAATAACATTGCAAGCATATCGGTGTGATATGCTTGCTTCGGTGAGAGTTGGTAAAGTGTCCCAACGACAGCGATATGATAGATCGATGATGGATATTTAAATGATCGATTATCCAATAGTCAGGGTTATAAGGTTTCACGATGAATAGGATCATGGCACGAGAGAGAAGATGGACGGGCATAATTCAAACACAGAGATCTGAAATGGCTATGACAAGTATGAACAAGGATTTTGACTGGTAACCAACATGGCAATGAGAATTAAATGCTCGATCTGCTTCAAAAAAAATTGTAATGAGATTTGATGCACAGGGTGGCGGTTCAAATGATCGCAGAGACAAGAATCAAGATTGGATCGAATGTACAGAAGGATGCATTGAATGCATAAACAGTTTTTAGGGTTTTGACAGAGAGCTAATTGTGGCAAATTCTCTGTAACAAATTGAATTTTGTGCAACTCGATGTAAGATATGGAAATATCTGGTAAACATGATTGGATGTCTTCATAATGAACTTAATAATGTGTGTGTGGCTCAAAAACTGACAACTTGTTGAAGAAGATAGCAAGTGAAAAACCCTAATAGAGATTTTGAGTGGTATGAGCTAAAAGAAGAAGAGAGGTGAAATGAAAAAGGGGGTTTGAATGTTGAAGAAGGTGAATTGTAATAGAAAGTTAAAAATTTAAAAATACATGAAGTTGGTCACAGTGGAGTAAGAGATAACAGTGAGAAAGAGCTTATGTAATGAATTGATGCATTGTAGGTTGTGCACAACCATTTTATGCATAATTGATTGCAGAACTTTGTAAGAGATTGTAGCCTCCATTTGCACTGAGTTGTAGCTCAGATCAAAGTGTTGTAGCACCCTTGAAGTTGTTGCTTCTAAAACAAGGAGTTGAAGCTTCCTTAGGGTAGTAGCCCTTAAAACTTGTAACTAAACTTTGATGCTTGTGAGGCTGGATTAGGGGAGTAGATCCTAGCAGCTTCTCACTGAGGTTTTTCCCATCTTGGATTTTTCACGTATATTCGGTGTTATGTGTTGATCTCTCATGTACTTGTGATTATTATATCTATTAGTATTTCGATCTACACATTTGAATTTAAGGTTGAATCTACAAAAGTGTTTAAGGACTAAAAGTTTTAATATCTACTGATTCACCCCCCTCTTAGTAGATCATTGTGTTCTAACATAGTGACCTAATGTCATTTCTGACTCCTTCATTTTTTGGGGGCCAAATATGTGCTCACATTTATTGATGACTTCTCCAGGCATACATGGGTGTACTTTCTTAAGTATAAGAGTGATGCCTTTGATTCTTTCAAATTCTTTAAGACATTTGTGGAGAAGCAATCTAGTCTTTCCATCAGATGGATACACACATGTAATGGGGGGAGTATGTTAATCAGACTTTCAGGGACTTTTGCACTAAGCATGGTTTGCAGCATCAGCTTACAGTTCCATACACCCCTCAATAGAATGGTGTTCCTAAGCAAAAGAACAGAACTTTAGGAGAGATGGCCAACTATATGATTCGGTCACGAGATATGCATTCTTCTTTTTGGGCTGAGGTAGTTAATTGTGCCAATTATATTCAAAATCATATGCCTCACAAGGCATTGCAACATCTAACTCCTGAAGAGGCTTGGTCCCATGTCAAGCTCGATGTATCTTCATTTAGATTCTTTGGTAATGAGGCTTGGGCATTCATTCCTAAAGCTCAGTGGAAAGCCATGGAGAGGAAGAGTCAACCACTCATATTTGTTGGCTACTATGAAGATGTTAAGGCATATAGGTCATTTCATCTAGATTCCAAAGAGCTCTTGTTTCGACGAGATGTCTAGTTTGATGAGCGCTTTCCTCAAATGGATTCTCCATCCCTAGTGTCTCCCTCATCTCCTACTACTCACTCCTCATATCTTGAGAATTACTCATCTTTAGAGGATGAGGATGATGCTCCAACTATCCCACCACCTCCAGATATTCAACCTTTACCCAAGTGAGCCTACAATACTATTGATGCAGCTAGACCTTTGGCAGGTGATCCTTTAGACTCTCGTCGCACTCATGCACAGACATCGAGTGTTAGTCTTTTGAGTCATACCATTTTGGATGATCCTCAAAAGTTTTCAGAGGTGGTTGGTATTCCTAAGTGGGATAATGTTATGGAAGATGAGTATTCTTCTCTGATGAAGAATCATACTTGGGATTTAGTTCCTCTTCCTAAGGGAAGAAAGTTGGTTTGGTGTAAGTGGGTGTACCATACCAAATATGTTGTAGATGGTTCTATTGATAAGTATAAGGCTCGTCTTATTGCAAAGGGTTTCTCTCAAGTCGAAGGTATTGATTATTCTAAGACTTTTTCCCATGTTGACAAGATGAATTGTATTCACCTTGTACTTTCCCTTGCAGCTTCATAAGAATGGTCAGTATTTTAGAGGGATGTGAAGAGTTCTTCCTTCATGGTGGTCTTCATGAGGAGATTTATATGGAGCAACCACATGGTTTTACTGAGGACTCTTCACTAGTTTGTAGAATTCGTCATTCACTATATGGTTTCAAACAGGCCCCTAAGGCTTGGTATGAGAAGATGGACACTTTTCTGCTTTCTTCTAGCTTCATATGATGTCATTTTGATCTCATAATGTACATCCAGAGATAGGAGGGTGATCTTTTTATCCTTGTGCTATATGTGGATGATTTGATCCTTACAGGCGATGCATCCTCCATGATCTAGAATGTTTAGCGAGCTTTGATAGAGCAGTTTGAGATGATAGATCTCAACCTTCTGTACTACTTTCTTGGTTTACAGGTTATTCAGTCTTCGAATGGGATTTCCATATTTCAGCAGAAGTATGCTCTTGACATGCTTCAGAGATTTGGCATGCTTGATTGTAATCCCCCACATCATTTCAGTCAGGTGTTGTATTGTCTTCTGCTTATACTACTCCTATAGATGCTACATTATACATGCAATTGGTGGCAATCTTTTGTACCTGACACATTATCATCCTGATCTTTCGTTTGCAGTTGGTCTTGTCTCTCGATTCCCACATGATCCACATGACAATCATTGGAAAACTTCCAAATGAATTTTTTGAGATATATTTAGGGAACCTCATATTATGGTATTCACTATGCATCAGGAGATCCTCAGATTATTGGCTTCACTGACTCAGATTGGGCCGATGATGTCAATGATATGAAGTCCACTTTTGGCTTTGCTTTCTGCCTTGGTTTTCGTCCTATTACATGGTCTTGTAAGAAGCAATCAGCTATTGCATTATCATCCACAGAGGTTGAGTATTGTGCAATGGTTTTGGCCAGCTAAGAGGTTTTGTGGCTTCGATAGTCTTTGATTGAATTTGGTTTTCCTCCTGATAGTCTCACTATTCTTTGGTGTGACAATCAGAGTGCCATTCACATTTCTTGCAATCCAGTGGAGCATCAACATACTAAGCACATAGAGATCCACATGCACTTCATATGGCAGTTGATTCAAGATGGTTTTCTCACCTTGGAGTGCATGCCTACAGAGGAGAAGGTTGCAGACATCTTCATGAACCTTTGGCATCACCTCGCTATCTTCAGTTGAGATCGATGCTTGGGGTGAAGGAAGTTTTCCTTAGGAGGTCTTCATGAGGCCTTCCTTCCTTCATGTTTTTTACATGCTTTCATCTCTTTTTGGAGTGGAGTTTTTCCCATGAGGTTTTCTCCATTTCTTCATTTTTCAGAGATCTTTTAGTTGTATTGGGTACCTCATCAGGCTTAGTTGTCAAGACCCATTCATGCTTTCTTTGCTTTTTTATGCATTGGTTTTTAAGAGTTGTTTAGCTACTCCCTAAGTTACACTTAAGGGGGGTGTTAGAGTTATCATGTATTAAAGAATAATTAATTACTTTAATTAATTATTATTCTAATTGTCATGCACTTAAGCTAAACTTAAGTTTGCTTTATTAGTTAATTTAATGCTTTATTTATATTAACTATAGAGCTAATATTAGATCAATTTGTCTCATCACACAAGATGTTGACACTTGTCAAGATCCAATCCCTTTTCATTAGGGTTGCTCTTATAAAGCATTCATTCTCTCTTGTAATTATTCATTTTGTAAGTATTTTCTTTTTGAGAAATAGCGAATCTTTCTTTTGCAGAGCTCTTGGGTGGAAAGTGTTTTGTTCATTGTTTGATCCTATGCCTCGTGTTATTCACAAATCTAACAAATTTTAGTAGAATTTGTGCACCCCTAATGAAGACAATGAGAAGGGATAGAAAGGAGTTCAAATAGACTATAGGAGTAGCTAAGAGTTTTGATATGTTGAAGAAGAATCACGAAGCAACCTATTTTAGTGCGTTTGGATTTCAATAAAGTATTTCAGGTAGATTGTGATGCTAGTGGGGCAATGCCATAGGAATTGTTTTTGAGTTAGGAAGGTAAGTATGTTGCCTATTTTAGTGAGAAGTTTAATGATAGAGATGGAGATAGAGGTGGCTGACAGATTTTCAAATATGACACATTTCATTCTATGTCAAAAGACCAATGGTGTTCACATTGCAAAGTCTTTTTTCAGAGTAGTTAGACTACATGGTCTACCTAAGAGTATAGTTTCAAATTGAAATACCAAATTTGTTGGGTATTTCTAGAGAACATTATGGAAAATGCTAAAAACCGAATTGAAGTTTAGTTATGCACACTATTCACAAACTAATGAGCAAACAAAGATGATGAATAGAACTCTAGGAAACCTATTGAAATGCTTAGTAGGAGGTAAGCCTAAGGGATGGGATTTGATTTTACCACAAGCAGAGTTTGTTTACAGCAATTTTATCAACAAAAGGTACTAGTAAATCCCCATTCCAAATTGTATATAGGAGTAGCATGAGGAATGCTTTTGAGTTGAGAAAGATTGTCAAAGGAGAAAAAAGCAATGTTGAGGTTGAAAATTTTACAGAGCACCTGAAATCATATTAAGATGTAAGAAATCATATTAATAAGATGAATTCTCAATACAAAACTAAGGCAAATCAGAAGTATAAATTTAAGGAATTCCAAGCTAGAGATGAAGTCATGGTTCACTTAAAGAAAGAAAGGTTCCCAATTGGAACATATAACAAATTAAAAATGAAGAAATTTGGACCATGTAGATCCTAAAGAAGCACGATTCAAAAAATGCTTGTGAGGTAGAGTTGTCGAGTGGAATAAACATCTCTCGTGTTCAACATTCTTGATTTGACAGAGTATCATGATGACATGGAGGATGGACCAATAAAAGAACAATGAAATATCCTAACACCTACTCAAGAGAAGGAGAAGAGAAGAAATTTTGGATAACTATGTGAGCAAAAGTACAAGAAACAAGTAGTATGAAGAATATTTGGTTAAGTGGAAAAGAAGATATATTGAAGATTCATCATGGTTATCTAAGGCAAAGGTTGATTGTTTTGGTTATTCTCAAACACCCGAGATGAGGTCACCACTCAAACTACCCCAAGTATTCGATGTTTTGTAGCTATTTTGATAAATAATAAAAGTTGCATACTTTTTTGTCCTTGGAGTTTTGTTGTTTGTGTATGGTTGTGTTTGAGGGGGAATCCCCTTCATCAAAATCTGGTAATGTGAGTTTGCATGTAGGGTTAAGAGTATGAGAGTATTGGTTGGAAAACTTGAGGTAAAGCCTTCCCTTTGTGATTGTAAAATTCAGCAGTTTGGGTTCAAAAATCAGAAAGTGTATTGGTCTTTTATTAGAGTTTTATCTCATATAAAAATCAGCAAATGGATTCAATTAGGTGTGCTTAAAAATTGAGTTTGTGTATGAGGTTGTGTTGTCTTGCTGCAAAGAGAAGGCTACCCTTCATAGGTTCTCCTATCTTTGAGTGCACCAACTACACTTGTAACAGATCAACTTCAAATTGCAGATATATCACATTAGACCCAAAGCAATCTTCTCTGTTCTGCAGTTCATATCCCTATACATTCTAAATACACATACAATAACCACAATTTGAAAGTCGTCACCATGACTCCATGACTCGTGAGATATTTGAGCCTAGTTGATCTCACTTATGACATTGTTATATCAATAAAGCACGAAAGTAGTTACGCAAGAATTAAAATGCCAAAAATTGCATGAGATCAGTAGTGTACATGATATCAGTACTGTAAATCAACTGGCTAAGGTACAGGGAGAATATTAAAAACATTTTACGTGTAAGCTGGTGAACAAAAAAGCGTGGTTAGGCTACTACCATCAAGGTGTCGACCGTACCAAGTAAAAATATTTTACTACATTGTAACTGCTGATATATGCAATTATACAAAATCATATTCAATACATCTAGTATAAAACAAATGATTACAGCTTGAATGCAAAAATCACTTTCTTTATAAAAACTATTAACGTAGTTCATTGAATATAACAATTGAGATTTGGAACAAGCAGTATTCAATGATAAATTTCAGTGAAGAGAAACTTTATGAATTCCTTGACAATGAAAATTAATTACACGTTAAATTTAATGATATACTTGAAAAAGCTCTTAGATCTCTTTTACTGACATACAACATTTTACACGAAAGAAAATTAGAACATCAAGCGAATATAATAACAACATTATATGTGATTAGTATTCAACAAAGTCACAACCGGCATACTAAATGCCCACAAAAGTGGTGCGAATGGGATCATATCAAGTAGCACGAAATCTGCCTGGTGCGGTGCAGCTTGCACCCCAGATATTTGAGTTATGACCTCCATACTTTTGTTATGGGGTTATGTATGTACGAAAAATTAGAGTTAGTATATTGCACGTCTCTGGTGTCTTATTCACAGTGGTAGAGAAGTACATTGAGTAGAGATAACATAAATCATACATCGAGAGAACATGAGTTCAATCTTTCTCCTGTGTGATAATAGACAGGCACACAAATTAACCCCCAAGTTAGAAGTGTGTAAATAATAGTTCTACTTCTAGATCGATCCAATTTTGTTTGTTATGGACAGAAAAAGTGCATTACTACCCTAGGCTTATAAAGAACTTTGGAGTGGTAAATTCTATGAGAGCGTTTCACAGTAAAGCAAAGCTTGGAAGCAAAAACCAAACAGAATATTTGAATTTGTAAACACGCAGCGATTATATAAAATAAAGAGAGAGATCACCCTGCAGAGATTCAGGAAGCACTATCCAATATAAATGAAATTCTTACACAGCATGAACAGACCAGGCAGAGGCATGAGAGCAATCAATTGTATCTGCCAAAAGCTCAATTGGCAGCAATCAAAACCATCACTCACTCACTAACAGATACCATTTAACCCTCAGAAACAGAGTTGGTGCTACCAAGGTATCACAACAGAAGCATCCAAGATGAACCCTATTTGCCGTTAGGATTCTAGATCTATATTAAAATTGTAATGCCCCATCAAGTTCAAGTACATTGTTAATGCTCCAACATGCCATTTTCCTTTTTTATTTTTACCATTCAAAATGAAAACTTATTTGATACACTCAAAGAAATAGTTCCAAAAATCTCTACACAGGAAACCAAACTGAATTCTTGAAAATCACATGGACAGCTGCTCACATCAATTCTCAGTTAACGAAATAACCAGAGTACATATCCCTGGCAAAGAAACTGATCTCAGGCCCAAAAAAAGAAATGACTACTCAAGATACGAGAACTGGGCCATTTTGTTCAACACTCTAAAGGTTGTCCTTTTATGATACATGCTTGCCGATTAAAAATTCAAAGAATAATTAGCATCTTGTAGCTAAAACCCATAATCTACTAACTGAGAAGAGAACACATCCATTTCACTATCAACTTAGAGCAAACTTGCTTCACAGAAAGTGTGACAAGTGAAGCAACTACCTTAAAGGCACAGAAACTAAGGTACAAGAAGCCATTCTGCCTTTACAATGGTGCTTTGGAGCCTTAAATTACAACTATAAACAAGAATGCACATGCTTGTCCCCAGATTACTTGTTTGACCACTGGAATTCAATTTCTAGACTTCGTGACCCAGACTTACTCTTATCTGGTAGAAGGGTATACTCGCCAGCAATTGCTCCTAACATGACAACACGATCAATCTGAATACTAACCTTCCCAAATGAGCCCTGAAATGATACCAATGACAATCAACTAATGTGGTAAGCAATGCCTCTCATAAGTCTAGTTGATAGGGAAAAACAGAAACTATTCATAGAGAACATTTTCTAGCTAACTAGAGTGCATATCCTAGATAATCTATGAGCATTTAAGACAAGAAAGACAAAAACAATTTTTTTATACAAATGAAATTGTGTATAAACATTAATGGTTATACGGTATCCATACCTTTCCAAAGGAACTTTTGTTCTTGCAAGATATATGAAGCTTTTGACCTTTTGGTGGACTATCAAAGGCCCAAGCAAAACCTTCATCCCATTCAGGAGATGAACCAGTTGAAACAACCTAAGACAGATACATGAACAAGTTAGGCCTCTCATTTATTCCCATGTCTGCAATTATTGTTATATCTTTTCCTAAAAGCTACCTCTCGCAAACACAATTGACTTATGAGATCCTACCAACAATAGATTCAAGATTAGTACAGAACCTTCTGTACTAATCTACAGTAGAATGTGTATGGAAAAATTTTAAACTAGTAAATACCCAGAAACAAAAATCCAAACATGCATGCAAGAGGATCTCATAGGCTGCATCTATCCAGGAACAAAAGAGATGATATATGATGTTGCCACTTATTTCATGATTTTGTAAAAAGAATATAGCGAGTTCCCAAAGTTCAATTGCATAAAATTTAAATAGCTTTAGCATGCCTTTTTGCTTCATATAAGGTAAACTAATTTTGGATAAAGCATAAGCAACAAACAAATACCAATACTAAATGTTGGAAATATTGTCATTGATGTCAAGATAGAAGAAGGATATTAAGCATGACTGAAGACAACATAAGCATGGTTGACGACAACATATGGGAAAACAGATTTCAAGCAGATCACAATGAATTCTATGAGAAGTTCTATGCATGAAAAGCTATAAAAGAAAGATTACATACAATTTATTCTTTGTCTTTAGTCATAAAGTTTTTCAAGAATAGAAGATCGCACAAATAAAGAAATAAGATTCATTTAAAAGAACATTTGTTATTAACAACAATAAGATTATTCTTATAAAGAATAGTTTGAAGAATTAAAGCAGCAATTAACAAAGACTATCATTTCTTTGAAGAAATGATAAAGAAATGATACGAGTCTGAAAAGACACAACTCTCTAGATAAAAATAATGCAAATAGAAGATGGCGCGATGCTTCTTGAAATAATGCGACTTCAGAAAATGGTGACAAACAATAATTATAAAAAGAATTGATTAGCAAGAGTGGTGCGGACTATTAAGAAGTAACACATCTCTTCAAAAAGAGAATCGAATCTTATCAAGGCGTCTCTCACTAGAAGGCATGCTTCTAAAAAAAAGCGACTATTCATTGATGGTCTTCAAAAGACATTCATTTCCAAATAAGATGTTTTTAATTAAAAAACATGTTCTTTCATGTGAGGACGTGTTCACTTCCAGATAAGACATCTTTTTATCAAAAGACGTGTTCTTTCACAAGGAGATATGCTCTTTCGATTTGCTCTTGAAAAGTTATGACTGAAGAGACGTGTCTTAGTTGATCTGCTCTTTGAAAATAAATTCTTACACACAGATTTAATAAACAAAGCAGAAGAAATCAAAACAAAATCAAAATGATTAAGGCAAAAATAGAACTAATTCAGGTTAAGAGGAAGATTTGAAAAGGGTGCAAATAGAGGTATGTCCTTCCAGTAGAAGGTCGCAACTCTTGAGAAATATATATATATTTGATGTTCAAATCAAGGCTGGGTGTGGTTGTTGTGTAAGAGAGCATTCTAAGTCTGAAGTCCCATCTCCTTGTGTGGGCTAAGTGTGAGATCATTCATCACCAAAGGCAGATTGGAGGATTGGGATAGTGCAGGTCAGATTGAAGGCATCATCTTGCAACCATCAAGTCAAGGTTGGTGCCTTGCATTAGGAGTTGGTGCTCCTTGTAGGTAGGTGCCTACTAAAGTTATAAAGGTTTGGATGTTCCTTGTAGGTTGTGTCCTACTAAATCATCTTATTATAAATCTGTAGGTTGGTGCCTACTTTGTAAAAATCATTTCAATAAAAGTTGTGTTAACTTGTGTAAATTGGTTCATATCAAATAGTTGATGTATATTTAAGTTTGAAGTTGATAAATAAATAAGAAGGTAAAAGTTTGTTGATATACTGATTCACTCCCTCGCCCCTCCCCCTCTCAGTATATCTTTGTGCTCTTCACTAAATGAAAGAGAACATGTAAAACTATAAGGTTCTATAGAAAAGAAATAGAGGCAGGAAATAAAGTGCCAAAAAAGATTGTAGAGAAAGGAAAACTTTGGGTTTTGCATCAAAAATACCTTTTGGTCCAACTTGGTCTGCCTTCAATCAAAAAATTCAAGGGAGGTATCTCTATCATTCTCTACCAAGTGTCATGTGAGCTAGGGATGACTAAGTTCTTATGAATCTAAAAATATTTGTGAAGCGAGAAACAAGGCCCTCAATTGTTGCCATAAATATTACACAGAAAGCAATTGAAACTTGTCATAACTGACAGTAAAGGGGCGTGAGATTTGCCAAATTCAATTTGAAATACCACTAGACATTCTATGTGATGCAATGGACACAATCTTTTAAATTTATCAAACAGACGGACCACTAAGAGAGACCCACAAAGGTCCATGATAGTTGCCAAAGCACCAAGCATCTACAAGGATCTCCTATATGCTATACAGGCTATGAAAAAGAAAAAAAGCCTGTAGAGAAAGCATATATTGGTGCAAGCCTTGAAGAATAAGACAGTCAAGAAAGAATCTGGTCTTTTACATCTGCACAAGAATATAGCTTTGTCAACAAGCTATCTATGATACTGTTCTTGCAAAGATGAATTGCAAACTAGATTACCCTATTCTTGAGAAATAAAGGGTTGAAGACCATCATGAAAAGTGGGACACCATCCAAATTCTTTCCCATAGAGACTGTCAATGTATTTTACTATGGGACAAAAACAATAACTGGGATACTTGAGCATAAAGCTTTATGTCATTATGATGTAGAGACATGCACAAACATTCATTATTGTTACAAAGATGGTAAACATCAAAATCTACTCTTTCAATGGCTTATGTCCTAAAAGTCTTGCCAAAATGAAATGCCACAGCATTCTTATGAAAACATTCCATGGAACATATGGCCTCTTGCTTGCCCTCTCTCCCCACAATTGAAATGTAACAATGTTTTCTCTTTGCAAATTTTTAGAGACTGAGTCATCCTGATAAAAGATGAGTGCCTGAAAGGGTTTGACTTGGAAAGAAGTTCATATTTTGCAAACACATTTAAGTGCTAAGCTAAGTACAGGCTTTGCAATCAGATTCCCTGTGACCAAGATCCTTAAACTTGAGTCTTAGGAAGAATTGCAAGAATTCTCTAGTATATACTTTGAACCTACCTGGGAATAGGGCTAAATTTTGACATAAAATGATTCTAGGAATGTATTTCTGTTGATCAATTAAATTGAAGGTAGAAGTTTTAATTCCTAAAGAAACCAAGAAAATGAATGGTATTCTTGATAAGCAAATTTGTCACCATTGCATCTAACTGGGATTCCAAACAAAAGGACTAAAACAGTTATGGGCACTCATCTTTTTACATAATAGGAAAAATTCCATAAATATTGAGGTTTGGAAGGTGCATCTTTTGGGGCAAAGCCAGGACATTCCCATATTCATTAACTAAGGAGTCCAAAAAACGAATGCTATTCATGACAACAATATGTGTCACCATCACATCTTACTCAGAGTCCAAATGTAAGGATTAAAAATTTAAAACATTTAATGATGATTCCACTTCATCTTTTCTGCATACATGAAAAACCAACATAATATTGAAGTTTGGAAAGTACCTTCTTTCTTCTAATTTCATCACCAATTCCTCTAAGAACTCAATTTCTTGTGATTTGAACCATTTTGGGCATGTACTAATTGTGTGCTGTTTCTAGTCACTACCACAAATGATATCCTTAAACTTTATGGGCCAACCAATCCTGCACTTTATAAAGCCACATGAACAGACAATTTGTGGTAAAATTGAGATTATGAATTGTTGTCTCACAGATGAGTCTGCACTTTCTAGAGCCACATAAAAAGACAATTTGTGGTGAAATTGAGATTATGAATTGTCGTCTCACAGATGAATCTGCACCGTGTCTTGTGAAGAATTTAGGGATAGGTTTTGCCTTGATCTTGCTAGTCATTTAAATGTTTTTTGACTTAGTGTTGTGCTATGTCTACCTGCTTTCAAAATTCTTTGTTAGTGATATTAGAGGCTCATTATTAAGCAGCTCTTCTTGTTAGTCATGTATATCTGTCCTGGCTAATCATTTTTCAAAGTGCTCAAATCATTTTCAGTGCACACAATTTGCACTCTGACATCACATGATTTGAACTCCATTTTCCTAGGGTTAAAGACTTTTGCTCACACACTTTAGCTAAATAATTGCAAGAAGGTACAATTCTAACAAGAAACATTAGCTTTGTGGTGGGGATTAGGTGAAAGCCCTTATGCATCCCCAATGGATATTGTATACTGAATGGATACACTTGCTCAAATGCTGAAACATGGACATTAGATGAAAGCCCTGTGCCACATTTTCAATGTTGAAGTGTATCCAAGCTACGTCCTAAGCATACCACATCCATGCTGATATGCATCTCTAGGGACAGGGTGGCATATCTGATTAGAAAACACAAGACAGAAATCTAAGAATCTTCTTAGTTGAAGCATGAAATTCTGAAAGTTCATGGAACCCTAGTTCCTAGGGAATACAAAATGCGAAACACATGTTCCCCAAATGGAAACCGATAAGCATGTTATTCAATTCTTTGTACAGTTTGTAGTGTGAATATAGATATGATTTCTAAGCAAGGAATGGTTCTATGTCAAGTCATGCACCAGGAACTGGTAATAAAGGGAAGATTGGGTAAACAACTAAACACAGTCTAAGCCAGGGGAAGTAAGCTAGTGAAGAACCAGTAGAATCAATATTCCATGAGTTCTCATAGGACATGCACAGCTTTAGTGAAATAAAATGTTGTTTAAAAACAAAGTACAAAGGCTGCTTGAGACCTTCCAGCTTGTATGGCATATTATCAGAATCACGTTCTGTGTTTGGTAAAGTCCAATACTAAGAGTGAAATAACTTCAGACAAAATCTTTACATTACTAATCTGTGGAGATGATTTTATTGAAGATGATATAGTATCAGACAAATTAGGGTTATCACTAAGCAAATGGAGAGGTAGCCTAAATACATTTCAAAGTACTTAATTCAATAAATTTGTTAGCTTTTCTAACCTGTTTCAGTGTTATTAGGGAGATTTGATCAAACTTTGCTTATATTATTATCAATGCTTATAAAGAAATGTATCACATTATCGGAAAGCAAAGAAATAAACATATAACCTGCAGACCTGTTAAATGTTTCGTATGACTGATATTGTTGAAAGCATCAAATTAGCACAAGCATAGTTAAATGTGTCATTACTTAGACCCACAAGGTTGAGCTTGGTTTGATAAAACTATAGAAGCACTTATATATTTAGAAAGAAAAACTGCTAGAACCATCCATCATGCAAGAATATGGTTTATTATATGTAGATCAGCAACAGAACTACAATTGAAAAATTAAAAAACACAAATATTAACAAGTTGTTGCTTCCCCTCAAGAGGGTATCTTATTGACATGTATAATTTTATGACCAGACTATATTTCAACATGATTTAGTAGCTCCCAGCTAAAATAATTAGATTAAAGCAAATAGAACAAATGAAAATTGGCAGGATATTCACCTTTGTCTGCCTTGGAGGACCATTTCCAAGTGTTAGTTTGCAATATGCGCTTGGGTTCCCTACAGACTGCTTTAGGTTGATACCTCGCTTGATAGTAACCATTAGAGTTCCTGGCAAGCATTGCAAGAGGAGCTCTGCCTTTTCTTGAAAACGAGGCGGTCCTTGCTGAATTAAAAACTGAAGGATTGGAATTGCTTCTGCTGCAGCAACAGCTTGTGCTTTCCCAACTTCAGCTGGACATGCTGACCAAGCTTGCCTTAGTAGAAAAAGTGAATCCAAAGCTGCTTCTTGTGTTGCTTCTTGCCCAGATTTCAAGGCAGCAACTAAATGGGGGATGCAAAGGGTGGCTGCTTCTGTTGCTCTGAGCCTTGGAAAGTTGCTGAACAAAGAATTTAATGCTTTCAAGTAATCTTCACTTACAGTTGCACTAGCCCACAAATCCTTTTCTATGGCAACTACATCCAGCAAATAAAGCAATTGTGAGGATTTATTAAAAGATTGTAATGCTGCAAGAATAATGAATTCCTATCTTTGACCTCGTTAATATTTGTACCCAGGGCCATGAAAATTTTCTATCCAATCACTTCTTCTAGCTTGGGAATAAACTAAGCTAGGAAGGAAGCTTCTTAATTAATGTTTAATGAAAGAATAAACCAGTAAAAGAACACAGTTAAATCACAACATAAATTGCAGTTTCCATTAAGGGATTTTTTCTTCTTCCATATTTAGCAAAGGAGAGATGGCCACTCAAGAACGATTGAGATTATGCATTTCTACAGAAGTCTACCACAAGATATTTCACACAAAATACAAATGCTTCTACAAAGGATTGAAGAATTGACCATTTAGAGAATTAATGAATCGTAAAACAAAATCTTTCTATCTACATGTTGTGAAAGTGCATGTTTAGCAAAGGAGAGAATGCCACCCACAAATGATTGAAATTGAAAATATAAATGCATCTACACAAGATTGAAAAATCAACTATAAGACTGTTTCTATCTACATGTTGAGCAAGAGCAAACTCCATTGATGTGAAAAAAATGCCTCCTATCAGATACTCATCAACATTTTAGCCTTCATTTTTTCTTCAGTTTAGTAACATTCACTCAAAGTGGACAGTAAGTGAAGTTCAGCAATCCAGAAAGTGATCCATTTGAAAGACAAATGCAAAAAACAGTCCACTGAAAAACAGGCAATAATAGGCAGGCATTCGGTTGTTACAGATAATCAGATTTTAGCCTTTGTTTTTGTTGTTCATTTTTGTGCATAGTTGACTGACCATAGTTAAACTCCCCAGAATTCCAACACTGCAACAAAAGGTAGACAAGAAGTGAACTCCAGAAATCTAGAAAGTGACTCATTAGAAATTCTTTAACATACAGAAGTTCTGCTCAGCAATAGACCAAAGTCTGTTGTGCATTAAAATTTGATGTGAGTAAAAACAAAACTGTAAATTCATTGGTGTGTGTCACTGTCAACTGTCCACGAATTGTTTTTAAGTGTTACTGTTACAATTTTATAGGAATGCCCTCTTGTATTTTTCTAAATATCATCTTTCTAGCAATGTTTGGTATGGCAGTTGGACATATCCATATTTCAGCCATCAAATATTCAAAATATCAAATAAAAAT
Organism: Sequoiadendron giganteum; assembly: GCA_007115665.2. NCBI lineage: Eukaryota > Viridiplantae > Streptophyta > Pinopsida > Cupressales > Cupressaceae > Sequoiadendron > Sequoiadendron giganteum. The sequence continues at coordinate 120,584,295 of CM021101.1, read as the reverse complement.
GTTCAGACTTTTGCATGTACTTTATTTTGATGGTCTCCATCACTTTCCTGCAGGTCATGTACTAGAAACACAGACAAGTAATGCATAAGCACATGGAAGAAAATGATGTTATTATAAAAGGAAATGGAACTAACCAGCTAAAGCTCGCACAGTGTCACTAGAGGCATATTCCTGAACTGTATGACTTGAAAATAGGAGTTTTACAAAAATAGCTGCCTGGATTGCTGTATCAGAATCACTAGAACCAATAAGGTCTATGACAACCTGTATTCCACCAGCTTCTGCCACTGCTCTCTTGTTTGAACGGCTGTACATAACTAGGTTTTGCAAGGCACAGACAGCAACAACCTTCATCTCTTCTGTCGGTTGATCCTCAAGCAAATTCACCAGTGCTCGGCAGGCAGACATTGCATCTGTTGTTCGTGCCAGTGTCTCATTTTGAAAAAGATCCCCCAATGCAAGTGCAGCTAACAGTCTCGCTTGTTGAATCTGAGTCTGAGGGTCAAGCAAATACTGAGACAATGGAGAAATTGCCAACTTGGCAGCTTTTGAGTCTCTTATTTTCATATTGTTTAATAAAGCTTCTAGCAGCCTTGCTGCTGACTCCTCACACTGATGACACCTAAGAAGTTCTAAAAGAGCCTCTATGGCACCACTTTCTGCCATGGCTTCAGCAGTAGATGCATCATCACTCTCCAGGACAAGAAGGGCATTCAGTGCACCTACAACAGTGGTTTCTGAACTAGAGCGGAGCATTCTTACTAAAACAGCAACAGGCACCTCCAAATAATACTGGGAACTGAATTGTAAAATAGTTGACAACACAGAAGCTGCAGATTCCCAAAGGGCGTGAGGTAGTGGTGGATCAGCTTGCAGAATAACCTTTGATAATTCAACAACCCCACTTACTTCTGCAATTTCATTTGGCCAGGTTAGTGAAACACTTAAAAGAGCTCTGATTGCTGTCTGTTGTAAACTGGCAATACCAGAACCCAGAACCTGAACTAGAGGGCCTATTGCCCGTTGAGTTATTGTGTCCCTCTGCAAGTCTTCCTCAAGTAGTAAATGAGAAAGCAGTTCAGCTGCAAGTTGCTGCACTGCCGGAGATGGCAAATCCAATAAAGGAATTAAGGGTTCCAGTGCCTGAGTAGGAGTTAGCTTGTAAGTAGCACGACACTGAGGATTCTCTAAGATATTCACCAGAACCTTCATTACACTCTGCTGACCATCTGCACCAAGCTCAGGCCGTGTTAAAGCAAAGAAAAGAGGTTCAACTACTTTTGCAGCAGATGCACCTTTTGCAATGCTGCTGTTGTTTGTCAGTATCCGAAGGAGTTCTGCCATCACAGCACAAAGGGAATCTGGTGCCTCTGGGAGAATCTCTAGTATGTTTTCAACTACCCCAGCTTGGATCATATCAAGCTTACAATTAGGTCTATCTTTGCCCAACCTTGTCAAGGCTTTTAGTACCACCTCATGAAGGTGATAATGCCTACCAAACAAAAGCCCAACAAGCGGAACAACAGCACCATGTGCAGCAATGCGTTCTGCCAATTGTTCATCTTCTATTAGTTTATCAAGAGCACGAACTACTGCATGCTGGGCAGGAATAAAATCAGATACAAGAAGAGACACAAGAGGTTCAACACATCTGGAAGCAGCTAATGTAGATCTAATTCTTGTATTTCCAAAAAGAACACAGCACAATTCTGCAGCATCCTCTTTCAGTTCCATTGAACAGTTTGATGAGAGAATACGACACAGCACATCCACTGCATTGGTTTCAATATCAACAACTGCGAGTGCCCTTGAAAGGTTTTCATTGTGAAATAGCAACCCGATCAATGCACCAATTGCAGCATGTTGTTCATTTTCTGACCCAGTGCTAAGAATTTCAACAAGTGGCTGGACCGCGTGCCTGGCTGCTTCTCCATTCTTAATGTTATCTGCCTCAAACAGGCTTTCCAAAGCTCTTGCAGCACTGTATCTTGATCCTCTAGTACCCAAGCGTAATACAGCAACTAATTGATTAACAGCTGCATTAGCATATTCATGCCGCCGCAGCTCAGGACTGCTAAAGAGAATTCTCAACAAATCTGCTGTTGCTTCTTCTATGGCATCTTGAGGACCAAGAGAGAGATACTTTGTTAAAGCCTCTAAAGCACCAGCTTCTGCCATCACAAGCTTATTTGAGTTATTATCGATTGCAAGTTGAGTCAAAAGCCCTAAGGCCAAAGAAGGAGCGCCTGGGCGATCTGGAATTGGTTTCAGGAGTTCAACCAAGGCAGGTATTGCTTTGCGAGAGGTTGCACCAACCCTAATATCATCAACTCTGAACAAACGCTCCAGAGCTACTTGATCTGGATTCCGTACCAGAGAAAATTCCTCCGACAGAGCTATAAGGTTATAGATGTCAGCTTCAGCACAACCAAGTAAGGTTATAAGGCCACCAGCAGCACCCGAATTTGCTACTGCAAGTAAAGTACCTCTGCTTCCATTACATACTAAACTAGCCAGAGCTTGTGCAGCAAAGTATCTATTTGCAATCTCTTCAGATTTCAGTAAAGTTGCAAGTGCAGGTATTGCGCGCATTGTTGCAGGTGCACGAATAATGTCCCTATCTTGAAATAGAATTGCCAATAGAAGAGCACATAAACCTATGCTGCCAGCTTCTTCAGTATCAATCTGTTCAAGAAACAGCCCTGTCCTTGTTAGACATATCTTGAATAAGAGCAACACTATCAAATAGTGATTTGACAATAAACTAAAAATGGAATAAAGTTATAAATTTTACCATGGTCTTGAAAGTCATAGATAAATGGAATAACCACATTATTTACAAGTAACAATTAAGAGATGAAAACAGAATTAGAACAATTGAAAAAGCTAAACAGGTATCATTTTTAACAAAGCAAATTTTCATGTTTCTGTACTTGAGAAACTCAATAACAGAACATTGTTCTAAGTCTTCTGCTGGTATATAATTCCATATTATCTTTCATACTCTTAAAATGCAAGTTTGAAGACAATCAGAAGATATGATTATATTTTAAACAAGTTCCAAACATAGTGAACTGTTTTTTTTTCGTTGGTTTCTTAAAGCTTTTTTATGGCTGTCTGAAAAGAAAAAAAAATACCTGCACCATTTGGGATGAAAATTGTGAGATTCGTTCTGTGAGAACTTCAATGGCACCAGCATCCATTATAGCAAACTTACTTTTGCTGTCATGTGATGCCATAAAAGAAAGTAACCATATAGCCACTGTGCTCCCCAAAATAGCCGCTGTGGAAAGTTCAGTATTTGAATCTCTTCCATGTCTTTCTTTGGTTACTTTTATGGTGTTTCCGTCTCTATCCACTTCAATTTCAGGACTGTCATTCTCCAGACTCAAATCTAACGACCTAGCTCCAAGCATTTTAACAAGGGACTGTATAAGGTCAACACACAATTTAGCTTCATTAAGCACTTCCATTGATTTCTGTCGATGCTCTTTTGCAGCACAGATGAGAAGGGCAGTTCCTCCAACTTTGACCTCCACATTAACAGAGTTTATGACTCGTTCTGCAATTGCAGTAATGCATCCATTTGTGCCAGTGATCATGTCTCCCAAGACAACAGCTTGATCTCGGCAAAGCTTTGAAAGAATTTCTATCGCTTTTTCCTGTAAAGAATGTGATCCCCCAGCTAAGCATGAAATAAGAGGACCCACACTGTGAGGAGCTTCAGCAAGGACTGCCCATGGTGGTCGGATATATTCAATCCCTCCTTTAGCCCTAGCTAGTGAAGCAAGGGCATCCAATGCCTCAGATGTAGCATCATCTTCTAAATTGGCAGCTGCCAGAAGAGAAACTAAGGCAAGAACAGTTCCAGCATCATCAATACATTCACAGAGACCATCATCAATATTCCGAGATTGAAGAAGACGAGCAATTGCTGCAGCAGAATGTGTCTTCCCATCAATAGTTCCCTCTAGCAAAACCCTAGTTATCGGTGAAACAATATCCTTAACCTGTACATCTTTTGCTATTTCAACATCTAGAAGAAGATTAGCTAGAGCTGTTGTTCCTTGCTCTGCCACCTCTATAGCAGAGGAATTTGCAAGGCCAACTAATGGTGTAAGTGCATCTCTAGCTAACTCTGCAATTTCCAGGTTCTGTTTTATAGAACAGAAAATAGAAGCAAGACAACGTGCCGCTTCAATCCAGATCTCTTCGGATTGTGAATGCAGCAGATCAATGACTGGATTGATGCTTTCAAAGGCAATACTGCTTTCACGTAAATCCTTCCTGCATTTGAAGAGAGCAGCAAGAACTGAAGCTGATTTAGCTCGAGTATCATCATTTGAAGAGCTCAGGATCTTAATCATTGTTTCAAATGCATCATTTGCAGCACTTCCTTTCAGTAAAATTTCACCAAGGGGTGCAACAGAGAGTAGACACCTGAGTGCCTCCAGGACATGAACTTTTGATTCTGGCAAGTCCCCAGTCAGCATAGCAGTGAGTTGGCTAATAGTGCTCGTATCTGATTTATGAATAAGATGGTTCAATGTCTTTGCAGCAATTTCCTTTCCTGTTGGACTTGCATTCTTCAACAACCACAACAATGCAGGTACAGCATCTGCACTTTCAACACATGCACGGATGTCTTCACTGTGACTACAGAGGTTCCCAAGAACAGTTGCAGAATCCTCTTTTGCTTTTGAAGATCCTGTCTCCAAAATCTGAACTAGAGGAGGTATGCCACCTGCAGCTGTAATTGCCCACTTGCTTTCATCATTTTCATTGGATAGCATACAAAGCAATGCTACAGAACATTCCTGCTGCTGTTCTGATGAAACACCAAGAAGTGAAATTAAGAGCTGAACTCCCTCTCTGCCTTTAAATGCACGCCACAGATTACTTGCACTGTCACAAAGGATTAGAAGAGACCTTATAAGATCATCTTGAACTTCATTTACTGCCATTGTGATTAAACCCACAAGCAAACGCTTTGCTTCTGCATTTTGTAGTCTGTTACTTAGGTAGCTGTTACCATACAAACTAGCAAGCGCTTCTATTGTACGCTCTTGCACAAGAAAAGATAAGTGAGTCTTAAATTGCTTAATCAATACTTGTTCAATAAGTACTGGATCCGCTGCTCTTGTGCTTTCTGCAACATCATCATAGACCATCAATGCCGAAGCTAAGGCCCCTATTGTGTCAGCAATCTGGGAGTCTGATTTGCAAGATTCAAGACTTTCACCAAGACTTTTAATAACTAAAGATAATCCTCCCGATATATTAGCCAGAGCACACATTGCATTTTCTTGCAATGCTTGTGCAAATTCTCCTTGCATAAATTCCTTTGAAGGAGCTATTGTTGCATTTATCAGACTGGGAATCCCTTTAGCCTTTACAATATCATCTCTTGCATCCTTCAGCTGGGAAGAAAGAGCCTTGAGAGCACCAGCAGCCTCTGCCCGAACTGATACTTCATTTCCAGCTGCCAAAAGTTTAAGTAGTTGTGTAGTAGCTCCACAATCCAAAACCTTGGGACAAATAGATGGTTTTTCTATCATCATACTGGCTAAAAGAAAACATGCATTTGCTTGAGCAGTAGAATGTCCAGTTGTCAGTAATTTTACAAGGATATCCACACCCCCTGCACCTATTGTCGCCGGCCAGAACCCCTCTGTACTGTTACAAAGATTTCTCAATGCCCCTGTAAGAAGCCCATCCACAGATTTACCAATCCTAATACCTGGTTGCAGCTGTTCCCACAGCATGGGAACAACACCTTCAGTAGAGAATATTTTTGATCCAACATGATCCTTTGCACCACCTTGGGAGACTGAATGTATTGCTTTTGCTGCAGCAATTTGAGCTTCTGCTGACCCAGACTTGAGAAGGCCAAGCAAAGGTGGGATGCATCCTCCAAGCAATACTTTGACTCGTAACTCCTCCTCTCTACAGAGAGATCCCAAAACTATAGCTGCTTGAATTTTCACTTCAAGAGATCCTGATCTGAGGACAGAGACTAATACAGGAACTGCTTGAGAATGGACACCAACAGCACTGAAAGCATTATCACGCGAATCAATCAAATCCAATAATTGCTTCAGAGAATTCTCCTTATCCTGCATTGTTGATGTAGCCTTTCGCAACTGTTCAATGCATAGGGCAACACTGGCTAGGATTCCATCTGGATCTTCCATATTATTGCGATCTCTGCCACCAGATTGAAACTTTCGGTTAATATTATCAATTATGTAACTCAACAGTAGATCTATTTTACAATGAAACTTTAATAATTGAAAACATTTGAATTATAGCTACAGTCAAGTATGGCTACATCAAAGAAAAAAAGCTTGTTTTCCTCAGACAACCTTGAAGTAGCAGTAATTTAAGATGTTCTATAAATATTAGGTTGAATACAATTAATTTCATTATGTAGATATTTACATCACAACCAAGCTGCTGAGAAAGGCTCCAAACCTCTAGAAAAAAGCTGATTTCAACATTACAAAAAAGAAAATTATACACTATATACAGCAGAAAAATATCCTTTATCTACCAAACTACTCCTATAATCTGGAAATCGTTTGAATTTAAAATAAGCCCTTAACAAGATAGACAGCATTTCAAGAGCATGAGGATTGATCTATTAATGCTATCCACATGCTATCTTCCTGAAAGCGTTTTTCAAAACCATCTAAATGAGGCTTTGAATATGACTTTTAGCTCCAGATAATGTGTTCCCTATGTGAGACTCATCACATGATTCAAAACAAGATATCTTTGAAACATCAGTATCAAAATAACCGACCAATATTATATAAATATATTACTCAAGATGTCTTCAGCCACATGGAGAAATTGCATATCAAAACTGATGTGAATGAGGCTTTGAATATGATTTTCAGCCCCAACCTATATCTTCACTATGTGGGACTCGTCATGCAATTGAAATCAAAATTTCCTTGAAACATCAATATAAAAATAGCAATGCAGTATTATATAAAAAAATTATAATATCACTTGAGATGTCTTTGGCCCATGAAAAACTTGCATGATACAAATATGATATGTAAATAGAACCTTAGATATCTTCCCCAACAAAGGTTTCCAGCTAACAGATATCTTCTACAACAAAAGTTTTCCAGCTCACTGATAACAAGACATGAGAAGAAAGGTTGTTAATTTCTTCCGAGGAATTCTAACCTTGGAAGAACTCCAAGATTTGAAAGCCCAACAACAATGTGTCACGCACATTCCACAGATCATTTCAGATGAGCAAAATAAGGCATTGAAAGAACCAATATCAGCTAAAGCGGCTAAAGCCTCCCTACTGAAGCAGAAGATAAAGCTCCAGGCCATGATGGATTCCCCCAGATTTATTTACAAGCTACTTGGGAGATAGTAGTAAAGTAGTAAACAATGTATTCTGCATTCTCAATCAAAGAGTAGAGATAATCAACCAAGATCCTAACTGATGTAAACAAATTTTCTAGCACTCATCCTGTAGACAAATGCACCTCAAACTTCTAGGGATTGTCAGTCAATTCTCTGTGTAACATCATTTACAAAGGTATTAAAGCAAGCTCTAATGCAGGGAACAACCGGTGATATCTTTCTCTTCAAGTTGGTTCCAGTGATCTGATAAATTGAAAAACTGCCTAAGTAGAATCTTTTCCTGAACTTGTAGAGCAGCAGCTCCTTAAGAGAGGTTTCCGGAGGTACCTAGCAGTGGGGCACTAAATTATTGCTGCGCCTGATGGATATTTTCCATGGGATCACTTCATGGCGAGAAAATCCAAAATACTCTAAGTAGCGCCTGAAAATAAATTGCAGTAGCCCCCTGCATGGGAACAGTACCTTACAAAACTCTCCTCTCATGCATTATTTCTACTAAACAAGGTGGCTTCATTGATGGTAAATAAATTATGGACAAAGCTACATAACCAGAAATGTGAAGCATGACAGAAATGGCAATGTAGTGGTAAATGAAACAAGAAGATTGCATATGAGAAACACACATATGCATTCATCATTCATGTAAAAGAACACACACGGAGCATTCCAAATACATCACATTAATTTTAGTACACCATTAATACCACATATCAGCTTATAAAGATTCATGAAATTGTATGTAGCATAACTTGAAAGTAATATATATGAAATTATTTTAAATTCTTATATACCATTCATGCTACACTCAGCTTATAGAGATTCATGAAATTTTGCGTAGCATAACTTGAAATTAATATATATGAATCCATAAATATAAATTAGTCAAATCTTGCAATATTGAAAACATCACTATATAGGGTGACTCAATGGTGATTATACTCTGCCTCAGAAATAGAAATTCAAAGAATTTGAAAATAATGAATATCTTAAAAGAGGCTTCGATTATTCTAGATGACATCCCAAATTTTTTGTTTAGGAACTGTTTCAGGGAAGGAAATAGTGTGATGGACTATCTATCAAACCAAGGGATTGAGCAAATTGAAGAGAAAATAATCAAGGCAATTATCACACACTGGTTGGAACTTCAAACTCTACTAAGCAATGATTGCAATGCCATTGAAAATTGATTTCAACTGGGGTGGCAGCGGGCATTGATTCATGATTAATTGGTGTAGCAGTACTTTGCCTTCATCACTGCTCATGGGGCTTTTATTATAGGATGCGATTGGGGACTCTCTCAAAACACCCACCTTTGAATCTGTGTCTCCTGCTTTTCTATATCTGGTTAATATGGATCAGACTCTGCGATTGGGCACCATCGTAAGGTAGATGGAATTTCAAAGAGAGGTAACTACAACTCAAATGAGTAAAGTATTTTTCTACCAAGAGAAGGTGTTAGAGGCCATCATAGAAATCATGGGGAGGATTTTGTGAAGGGTGCAGCAAGGCATACAGTAAACTCAGAAATTCTTCAATGTTTGTTGAGAAACTACTGGTCTTGATAGGGGTGAGTTAACTACGGCTCTCTGAAGGTATTTTCTGTGGAATAAATTTAGAGCAGGCTTAGATGAGACAATTGATAGCACCACGATTAAACGGCTCTCCTCTCTTCTAGTAACAAGGTTGAGCTCTCTTCTAGTAACAAGGTTGAGTTCAGAAAGCTAGCTTCGATCTGCATGGTGAGGACTGAGGAGCATTGAGAAACAACTGGAGGAATTTCAATTAATCAATGAGGTGGCTACCATCCAGAAATATCTTTCTGCTGAGTTTGACAGGTCTTCATATTGTCCTGAATGCAACATCCTGGAGCTTCTACACCCAGAAAATTTGTCACAGTTCCAGGAACACTTCAACATAGCAAAAGCAGAGAAAGCCATCAAGTTTCTAGCGAGGAGGGCTGCATTGGTAAAGATGGAGGATGGATCGTATGGGCCTGACTGCAGCAGGTTGCTTTAGCCTCTCTGGTGTCCTTGGTATGGTTTTCATGGCAATGTTTTCGGGCTGGTCATTGTATCGGGTTTATGGGCTTTCATAATAATTAGCATCTGTCTGAGAATATCTGTCTGCTCAAAGAATATGTCTATAGACAGCTGGACTATATTCTGTGTACAGGCATTTTGTTACCAGCTTGACTGGAATATGTACAGGTGGATAGTATGGGCTGTTAAAAGTGATGTAAACATGAATCTGCTCTTACCATGTAAGAAAAAATGAATGATCTTCATTGCTTGGAAGGAAATCAGATGTAATCATTTTGTTATTTTTGAATAAATAGAAAGGGAGAGGGCCTAGCCCTCACTTGATCAATCTAAAAAAAATATTAGTACAATATAAATTTAAATTTTAAATATAAATAACAAGAAAAAACAAGACACATCAAAACATCCATTCACAAGAAGTTTTCTATTTTGGGCCCTTATAATAAAATTGCAAGGGCTGTCACATTTCTTGCTACACAGTGATGTGGTGAGTATGGTTCATCAACTCCATTCAGTATGGGGTTTCTAACTATAAATTCGGGAAATTTTTTGTCTCAAAATGGATTGGAGTACTGGGATTCTTACGTCTATCAACCCCAAGATTTTCTACTCTGATCAATGACAGACCTCCATGCTTCTTCAAAGCATTCCAGGGCATTTTCCAATGGATATTGTTCACCTTATCTATTTGTGATTATGGCTGAGCACTGACAGCAGCAAAAAATCAAAATATGTTGAATGATAGAATGTATGTTTTTGGATTTAACTGTGTATGCATTTTTGAATCAACGTTTTGAACCACTCAGTGATACATTAGGTTCTTCCTGGACTGTGGAAAAATTATACCTAATAATGTTGAATGATCTCAAAATCACAATACTAACAGCAGTTCAAACTCGCAATCATTTCATTTAAGCACTATCCTTTATTGGAAGCCAGAACTGGAAAAAGCAAATACCCTCAAGAGCAAAGAAGGCTAGCAGAACTTTTGGATTTGAATTAGGAAGCTACCTAGCAAGTATTTAGGCACCCACTAAACAAGGTGCATCCATCTACTCAAGTCTGTCTTCAAAGCACTTCCCATAAACCCAATCTCAGTACTAAACGCTACTAACAAAAATGTTCACTATATCATCAGTGCCATGAGAAACTTTGTGTGGTAAGGTACAACAGATGACAAGTAATTCCTCTCTTACAACAGCAAAATGGAAGAGCTGAAATGAGAAATCTGTGATCCCTTAACTCAGCTGTTGGGCTTAAGGTCTGGACTCTAGAGGATGTTAAAGAAGCATTACCAAACCTGGAGCAAAATGTTAAGAACCAGGTGTATGCTCTTTCGAGATAAAATATTTGCAATCCCTCTATTGAGATTGAAACTTTATGTGGTACGGTACAACAGACGACAAGAAATTCCTCTCTTACAATGGCAAAATGTTTGCAAGCCCAAGGAAGATGGAAGAGCTGCACAGAGAAATCTGTGATCCCTTAGCTCTTGGGGCCAAGATTTGCACTCTGGAGGATATTAAAGGAGCATGACCATCCTCAGAGCAAAATGTTTCGAAACAAGTGCTTGAGTGTCAGAACCAAACTCATTATTTACAGTATCTAAGAGATCCCAGTATTCAAAACGTTATGTGCTAATGTGCATTAGCCATTCTTCAAAAGCTGAGTTGGGAGATCAAAGAAAGAAAATCACTGGCTTGTTGAGAGGACTCTTGGGAAAGAGATGGACCTCTCATCAGCTAGCATGGATTGGCTTCATTCAGAGATTTGGCAATCCCTTTTTTGAGATTTAAGTTTGCAACTATAGGCAGAAAACTAAAGTACAAGTGGAGGCTCTAGAAGCTGTAAATCTTTCTCAGATTTCATTCTGATGAATGGAGAACAAGAGCTCCACAAACAGCTGGTCTGGTCTTAAAGAATCTTAGAAGGGAAGATTGCCTAAGACAGAGAATCCCTAAAGCAACTACAAAGTGAAGTCTACTTACCTAGATTTTAAGTGACAGTCAGTAACAAAGACTGGCATACAGACAGTAAAAGTTTCAAATATATATTAGCAAAGACTAGTGTCTTTGCCTGGCTAGAAGTGAAAGAGAAAGTACTGTTTTTTAACATATATCAATGCAAATGTAGACCCTTCTATGTGTTGTTTGCATAGGCAAGAAGCAGAAACTGCCAACCACATACTTCTGCATGTCCTTTCAGATGGGAAGTCTGGAGTGTTTCTATCAATAAACTTGGTTGGGCATAGCCCAAGTTCTTGATAGCCATGTTCAAACTTTGGCCTGGTGAAAGCAACAGCCTTTAGGTGATCTGGAATTTACTAAACGGGGGAGAAAGAGAAAGTACCCTTTTTTAACATATATCAATGCAAATGTAGGCCCTTCTATGTGTTGTTTGCACAGGCAAGAAGCAGAAACTGCAAACCACATACTTCTGTATGTCCTTACAGGCGGGAAGTCTGGAGTGTTTTTATCAATAAACTTGGTTTTTCTTGGGCACAGCCTGAGTTCTTGATAGCCATGTTCAAACTTTGGCCTGGTGAAAGAAACAGCCTTTAGGTGATCTGGAATTTACTATAACATATATCAATGCAAATGTAGGCCCTCCTATGTGTTGTTTGCACAGGCAAGAAGCAGAGACTGTCAACCACATACTTCTGTATGTCCTTTCAGACAGGAAGTCTGAAGTGTTCTACTTTTTATCAATAAAGTTGGTTTTGCTTGGCACAGCCCAAGTTCTTGTTAGCCATATTCAAAATTTGGCCTGGTGAAAGCAACAGCCTTTAGGTGATCTGGAATATATATCAATGCAAATGTAGACCCTTCTATGTGTTGTTTGCACAGGCAAGATGCAGAAACTGCAAACTACATACTTCTGTATGTCCTTACAGGCGGTAAGTCTGGAGTGTTTTTATCAATAAACTTGGTTTTTCTTGGTCACAGCCCGAGTTCTTGATAGCCATGTTCAAACTTTGGCCTGGTGAAAGAAACAGCCTTTAGGTGATCTGGAATTTACTATAACATATATCAATGCAAATGTAGGCCCTCCTATGTGTTGTTTGCACAGGCAAGAAGCAGAAACTGCCAACCACATACTTCTGTATGTTCTTTCAGACAGGAAGTCTGAAGTGTTTTTATCAATAAAGTTGGTTTTGCTTGGCACAGCCCAAGTTCTTGTTAGCCATATTCAAAATATGGCCTGGTGAAAGCAACAGCCTTTAGGTGATCTGGAATTTACTTTAAGGGGGGAGAAAAAGAAAGTACTGTTTTTTAACATATATCAATGCAAATGTAGGCCCTTCAATGTGTAATTTGCACAGGCAAGAAGCAGAAACTGCCAACCACATACTTTTGTATGTCCTTTTAGATGGGAAGTCTGGAGTGTTTCTATCAATGAGCTTAGTTTTGCTTGGGCACAGCCCAAGTTCTTGATAGCCATGTTCAAACTTTGGCAGTGAAAGCAACAGCTTTTAGGTGATCTGGAATTTACTTAAGTGGGGAGAAAGAGAAAGTACTGTTTTAACTTTTTCACATATATCAATGCAAATTTAAGCCCTTCTATGCGTTGTTTGCACAGGCAAGAAGCAGAAACTGCCAATCACATATTTCTGTAAGAAAAATGGATAGGAAGCCAAATGCGAACTACCAACTTTAAGTTTATATAAGCTAACATTAATAGAAGTAATCAGGAACAATCAAGCTTCGTTCATAATATCCTTCTCAGTCAACCTGAGTCATGTCACTCATAATATGGTAGTAACAGTGGGTGTCATGGAAGGCCTTAAGCTCACCATATCACTTAATATTCCCCATGTAAATGGGAGCAGTTCCTAGACCATCATAGAAGCTATGCAATGGGCAGCTGAGGCAAAGCTGGAAGATTGATAATATCCTAAGTGAAGGCAGGAATTGTCTTAATATTTGAGAAGATGTCCTAGCAAATTTGTTGCAGAGAAATGAATAAAGTGGCAGACAAACTAGCAAACTACAGAATGGAACTGGTAGACCTTGTGAAGATAAGAGTTTTCCAGACACGGGGCAGCTTCAAGCCCTTGTTGCCTGAAGAATGACTTCATAACTCCCAGAACAACTAACAAATGTATATTATAACTTTGGCATCTCCTTGCCTTATTATGAACAGCATTTTCACTGAATTCAAAATAGACCATACACACCAACCTTGATTGCAGTCAAATGTGTGAAGACTAAACACTCCCACAACCCACCCACTCAACTCATTCTCCTACTCATAACTTTCTACTAGTACTACTCATTACTCTGCTTTATACGCTTCTGTGTTTTGTTCATTTGTGTTGATATAACTGACAGTTTAAAAGGCTATGTTCCACTTCATGGGTTTCCACCTATGTTTCATTCATGCAAGAATGGCTGGCAATCTAAAAGGAAAATAGTTTACATCCAGATCTTATAGTTATCTCAGATTAAGCTCTGGGAATGGTTTTCAAATATATGGACAAGAAAACCATAAAATTCATCGATAAAATCATCACTAGACAAGGCCTGTTGAGCTAATTTGTCAAAAAGGGTGCAGCGGAATCCCATGCCCAACCCTGTATCTGTCAAAGAATTTTGTGATTTGGAGAACAAAATCTCTTTCATAGAAAAAGACTTGGATGCATCTAAGGAAATAATAGAAGGGATTCCTAGGCATGTGAAGCATCTCCAAATTGAAAGAGGTGATTTTATTAGCCACAGAGTAATCAACACACCCAGGCCTCGTCTCCTCACTAAGCAACTGCTTACTGATATGTTCCCCCATGAACTGGTTATCCCAGTAGGAATGACTGTCCAGGAAACAGGCAAAAGGCCACCCTAGTAAGCTTAAAGCAGATTATTTGGGGCACAAAGAGCTGCAAACACTGAACTGAATATCCTGCTGAAATTTAATCTGGAGATTGGTTGGATGAAGAGGGCTTATGAGGGGAACAGGATGAAAACAAGTTCAAGCAACGGAGCATCAAAGAAGACAAAATATCCTGCCATGGAGAATGTCTTCCCCCACCTAGAGGTCATCGCCCTCACATCAGCAACTGAAGACTTCAAACAAAAGGATGTTGTTCTCTCTACTTTCAGTTTGTCTCATTCAACTCTTGCAATCCCAGATAGGATAACATAGCATGCGTTTTATCATTTATGTATGTTGTTTTAGTTATTAACTTATTAGCTGATATTGACCATCGAAATGCAAAATAATAGTACTAGCTTGTTTCAGTTATTCTTGTCTATTCATCATACTTCCATGTTTGTTAGCCATCAATCTAGATCTCAGTTAAGAATCTGTAAATAATTTCTACCACTCCCTCAAACTCTTACGGTAAATAAAGGGGTTGACCAAGAGATTTGAACTTCATTCATAGTTCCACGGAGTTTCCGGGACGGGGACGGGGACAGCGGGACAGCGGGGGACGCGTTTCCGAGTTGAGAGACAGGGCGCCTAAATTTAGGGACGGCAGGGGGACGGCGGGGGGGTCACGGGGGGGTGGCGCTGAAATACATATAGTACTTGAAAAATTAGTTATAAAAAGATGTATAACAATATAATTATATAACTATAGAAGCCTAATGAATAAGTAAAGTTAACACATTGAAACAAAACTTAAAAACTTAAAAGTTTAAACACAATAACACATTGCAATGATATATCATTTCATTGAACTAGTGAACCACTGAACATTGAAAATCAAAATGAAAATATAGACATTGGAAAATGCAACAAGAACTAGATGTTTCATAATTTGAGTTTCATAATCATGATTCATGAATCATAATTACAATCAAGTATCACTGTATCATCAATGTTCAAACTTCAAACTTCAAAAACAGAGTACGAAATGGTAAATACTAATAGTAAATGGTTCCAGGCTAATGGCCTGATGCCTTTGGAAGTCTCCTTGAAATTTCCCTGGAGTCTCCTTGAAGTTTCCTTGGAGTCTCCCAGAAGTTTCCCTGGAGTTTCCTTGGGTGGAGGGGATGTCTGAAAGTTTCCCAAAAGTCTCCCAGATTTTCCCAAAAGTCTCCCAGAAGTTTCCTAGAAGTTTCCCAGAAGTTTCCCTGGAGTCTCCCAGGAGGAGACTTCGGGGGGGACGGCGGAGGGACGTTTCCTAGGCGTCTCCCCATCTCGGAAACAGGTGGTTTTTCCGGGGGGACGCGTTCCCGTGGAACACTATTGTCTTCATTTCATTTTCTTTTCTCAGTTGAGGGAACCAGTAAAGCCCTCGTTAATTTAGCTAGATAAAATAGACTTCTTACTGTGCACAGTGCTTATCATGATATGCATAACATTCTGCAGGCATGTCCTTCACATTGATGATTAAACTGTCCTGAATGTCCTCACCGTAAATTTCCAACATGTAAATATCATTATGCCAAACCTAACCACAATGAATAACGAAATCATACAGCAGAACACCATTTCAAGAAACAGAACGAGGTTTATAACCTTATTATTCACAACAATGCTGGAAAACCCTTGCACATCATAACATGGTCAAGAAACACTTTGACAGTAGTTTTATAAAGATCTGAATAGAACAGGGTTTATAACATTGTTATTCACAATATCCCTGAAAACCTAATACATGGTAACATAGACAAGAAATGCTCTGACACTGGTTTTTGATAGTTGTGAAATAGCTGTAGATTAAACCCTTTTCCTTTGTTTTCTTTCTTTAGGACTCTAATATGAGTCAAACTGTTCCCATGCCTTACTTAAGTACTCTCTAAGGAGCAACTTTGATAATCATCAGAACTGGTAATATAAAATTTTGTAAATGTCAATTTTAGGGGTCAAGCAGAAATGTATTTGTTAATCTCCTATATGTTATGTTACTACAGGTGAAAGTGAAGCTTATTTCCTGTCAAAAAGGAAAACTCTGCAAGGTATAACAGAAGTTGGAGTAAAAGTGAAAATAATAAAGAGATGATAATTGCTCAAAAAACCTTATTTGAATATTGTAAACAATGGTAAGATATTGCTGAGGCCCTCTGTGCAATCACCATCGCAGATTGGTTAATCTTGCACAAATGTATGGCAAAGCCCCAGTAGGCAAACCCTCCCATTTGATTAAGCTGACCCCAAGTTTAAATAGTGAGATACTTCTCAGGTCCATCATAATAATAAATTTCAGTTTTCTATCAATATGCTTCTCATTCTGAACTTGATCTGTAATACCAGGCTTTCATTTACATTTCCTACCAGACTTCTCTTCACAAAACAATCTTTCTACTTCAAACAATTTCTATGCTCCAGCTACAATGCAACTGAGCACACAGGACCTAACCATTAAACTCTGGTTTTTCTCTCATCAATTCCCAGAAGATGCAAAGCACTTTTTCAGTTTAAAAAACGGCATTTTGTACCCATATTCATTAGAGTTGGTAAACACCAAGCATGTCATCTTTAACCTTTTCAGTCTAGCCCAACACAAGAAACCATGCTACCACTCAATAATAGTAACTTCTCTGTTCATCTTCATCTTATCTAATGTGCATAGCTGTATTATTCTAATTTCTGGATTTTAATTTTCTCAAAACAGACATCTCTTCATTTCCATTGTTTTGGGTCTCTGGACTACTCCCCACTTCAAGATTTAGGATGTTAAAAGAAGAAATGACAGTGTTTCCAGAGAATTAAAACAAAAGTGTCTACCAGTAGAAATTTGAACAATCTAATGTATGGCTATCTTTTCTGGGAAGCTCTTCCATGGCAGAAAGCTGCCATGAGGGATAACTTCTATGGACCATCCTGACGATACAGACATATCCCATCTTTGCTTTCTATAATCATAGAAATAACACATGATTATTACTAACTAACTAAACACCATTTCATGAGAGACAATACAGGTCCCGGTCCATAATCTTCAGACACATGTTCACTAAAAAGACAACTTCAGATGCAGGTTCACCAAGACAGGTGATCATAAGAAATTCAGAGTTAAATGTGTAAAACCAGGAAGTCATTTACAAGCAAATGGCAACTGCAAACCATCAACGCATGAAAAAGCATTACATGATATCGGCAACTGCAAGTGAATCAGCCTAAATATTGAGATCAAGGCAAAAAAAAGGGACTAAGTCATGTAATTTTTTATGTCATGATTCTTCAAAATACACTAGTTATGTGTAGAGTGGTACCATCGTTTATTTTTAACCTTTTAAGAGAAAACTGGAAGTTTCAAATGCAGAATAGTGTAAACCCTTACCTCAATCCTATCTTGCCAACCGAACGAGGAGTTGCAGGCTCCGACTCATGAGACTTTGAAATCGGTAGTGCCTGCTGCCTTTCCTGTAAAGGAAACAACACATTATTAAAGGCTTTCCAGCATCAAAATCCAGTTTAATGTCTTCATTATTTTTTCAATGTTATTACAGGTGTAGAAGAGAATGACAAGCTATTCTTAAGCACAATGTCTGTATATCTCAAAAACTGCTGTTTAGAAGAAGATACCATGCACTGTGTAAGAAATCAGAATACACCCCAATTTCACATGATCAAAAAGTGAAAGAAATCATTCATCAAGATCATTATAACAGAACTCCCGCAACTGAAAAATCATGTTTTCTTGTATATTTTGTCCAGACAATAAAAAGTGTGATTTCTGAAGAGAGTAGATCAACATTGTATCATTGATCCATTCTCTCTCTAAACTTGGTGGACCATAGATTGAAAATCCTATATGAAGTGAGTTCTAAAAGCTTTGTGATATATTTTCTTTTTAAAACATTTCATTTTTGTACTTATTTTTCTCAATTTGTTTTTGCTCAAATGTAATTCACTTTTTCTTGACATCACATTTACTTCATTTTTCCAAACATGGCTATTATGATCAAGATAAAAACAATAAAGCATATAATCATTACATGAAAACATGCCAATAATTACATGATTATAATATTATTGAACACAACGGGAAATAGATAGCCACTGAATAATGCATTTCCACTTTTTCCCATGTGGGTACAGTTCTATGTTAATAAGCTAAATACATCCAGCAAAGAGCCAAGATCTAGGTTAGTTTGCCTTACAAAATATGTGGACCATTAGTAGAGTTGTATCTTTCCTTATGGACATTGCTAGTGTTTAAGGTAAACAACTTTACAGCTCAAGAATGAAACTTTGAGATTATCATACCACCAAGGTAATGTCTTGTTAGCTAAATAATCTGCAAACGTTTTTTTTTAAAGGCTTGATGGTTTGCTGAGAGGATAATAAAATTTCAATGGGAGAAGGCAAAAACTCAAAATATGAAACTAATATCAGTTAGACTGCCATTATGAAAGTGATCCCTTTTTGAAAAACATTAATTGATCCTTTGAGGCATATGGAATGTTTCAAAAGGCATTTTTGCCAATCATAAATGGTAAATAGACTAAAAGAAACTGAAAACAACTATATAACACCCATGAATATCAGCCACATATTCACGACTACTTAACATGTAGAAAAATCAAATGAAACTACTATTAATGTAAATGGATGAGTGAAAATGATTAATGATATTATAGAAAAGTCACTATAAAATAATGATGATGTTTTATCAGGATTCAACTGTGGTTTTTGAGTCAAACTCATTGACCCATATTTCATGAGCACGAATGGTTCAGTTAGCACTCATTGCATTTAGCTGATGCTCACAGGAATAAAAATAGAAATTATTCACTAACTTATCTCAAATAAAAATAGAAACAGCAAAAAAAGAAATAATATAAAAGCCAGAGGAAAACAAAATCAACAATCAGTGAGCAATGGAAGCCTGAGGAATAATGAAAGCAGTCAACTGTCAGCTAGTTGCAACACTAACAGAATTTCCTATCAATCTAAGTCAAGTAAAAAAAAATCGACAATGACCACTGTATTTCTAACTGATTAATGTTTCTGTTGTCTTTGCTACCAGAGTGATCTGCTAACAGAGCCACTTGTGAACTGCACTAAGGGATGAAATATGATGTAATGAGAGCCTCAAGTTGTTGATCCAGCTAAATCTATTTCTGAGAAGCTTCTGTTTATGGTGTAGAATTTTGAAGATGAACAGGTCAAGGAATCTGTTATCTTTATACTCAAATAAAGTCTTCTGGCTTCAGCAAACAATGGAATCTCCTTCAAACTCATCATAAGTAGGACGTAAATATGAAATGCTCCTCTGATTCTGGGGTCCAATTTATGTAGTTTGTAAATGTGATGTTCTCTCAAAAGATGACAGCAGTACATCTCCATTGGAAACAGATGTGGTTCATAAGATAAAGAGGGCAAGGAATCTCTGATCATTCTGCTCCAAAAAAGTCTTATGGCTTCAGCAAGCAATGGAAACTCCTTAAATCTCATCATAAGAAAGATGTAGAGATAAAATACTCCTCTAATTTTGGATCCAATTTATCTAGTTTAAAATGTGATGTTCTCTAAAATGATGACAACAATTCATCTCCATATTATGTTGATGAGAAAAAACCCAAAACAAGCCTAAAGGAATTTTCAAGTCCTATGGTATTTGTATCTGAATATTTCTTGGATTAACAATGAGTCCATTCCAAAAATGGTGATAGAAGAGGGAATGTTTGAGTGTTGGTACAGGACCTTCCTTTGGTTCAAACCAAGTGACTCTCAAATAGGCTTCAGAGAACTTTCTATGGATGCCTCTGTTATGTGTGTCTTTTGGTGAGAACAAGAGGAACAGACTTTAGCAATGATCTGGAATTCCACTGGACTTTTACAAGCCATGATATAAAATGCCAAAGGACCTATACCGCTGGCTTGCAATCCACCTGAAAGACTAAAAGACAACAAAAGGACATATGGTATGGCCTGAATGGGAATCGGCCAGAGACCATATTTGTCACCATAATAACTATATGGAGCATGTTAAAGACTAGTAGTTATGCTTCAAACTCAACTGACACGATATGATAGCATTATCTAGAGTCTTCATATCCTGTATGTTTTTTGCTAGCTTTTTTCCGGAATGGTAAAAAAAATAAAAACTGTATTATCATACTTGTGTGGTAACCACTATATTACATTTACAGAAAGATGTATATGCAAAATGCTGAATTGACCACAAAACATGACTGCTATAAGACTGCTTATAATAACAGAAACGCCTTAACCTAAACATAGATATTGTAACTGTCAGATCTAATATAACTGTTCTATGTCACCAATTCTGATGGATCTAGTTAGTAGGAGTAAGTTTGTGACTGCTTAAAAAAGGAGTCAAATCGAGGGAAAATCTTCACACGATTTTCAAAATCAAAATCTAATTTATGTTGGGCTGCAGATTTCAGTTATAAGCAAAAGAAAAACCAGATGCAAATAGATAGAGTGAACAATGCAATCTAATAGAGCAGAAGAGCTTAATCAACTCCATACACATTTTAAGTAAGAACAAGAAAAACATTAGAGCTAGAAGCAAAATTTTAAATGAGTCCATTTTTTTTCTAGCACAGTTCAGCAGGCATTAAGTAGTAATGATACTTAAGAAACATACCACACCATTTGGCGCAGGCCCATTGCCATTGCCAGACCTCCAAGCAACTGCAGCCGCCAGCTTTGATATCCCTTATTATACTCTTCCAATAGGTGGAAATTGTTGGTGTCTCTAACTGCAATGGTTCCTGCAAAGCTTGATCCAACTGTTGCAGCAGTAGATCAAGCAAGATATGCTTCAATTTCCACCTGATCTCGTCACCGCATACTTATCTTTTACTGCGAGTCTGAATCAAAATAAAGAAGTAGCAACAATGTATTCATACACCTTCCCAGAATTCCAGTTTTTGGATCTGGAACCCTGTCTTAGCTCATTAAACCACAGATACACCTTGACCTGTGGTGGCTGCAACTCTATAGAATTTTTCAATAATTCAAAAAGAAAAGAAAAAATATGATCTGCCGCTTACGAATGCCAGAAACCACTACCCCAGAAAACTCCTCTGTAGCTTCTCTTTTGGCAGATGGCAATATTATCTGCGAAATACACGACAAGCCTGACCCAAATCAATAATACGCCTCAATGCATGATACAATGAATGAGCCAGAAACTCCGAAATGACAAATATTCCACGCAAGAAAACGAGCAATAAAAAATCAAGATTCAGATCTTAATAGTCAATAAACTCTCTATCCGCATTGTCTTAAATATGCAGCAAAAGCATTGCAAAGATCAGTTTTTCCTCTTAATCTAGGGATGGCATTAAAGTCTAGCATATATTTAATATTCTTCACAGAGGATTTGTCAATAAAAATTCCAATAAACCAGTTTTTAACCATCACAAGGTTCAAAAAGACAAAAAAAATACTAATTTTAAGCTGGTAAATTTAAATCTGTGCAATCTTCCAGCTACAAATAGTAAAATGTACGTGACTTGCATCTTCAAAAATAAAATCAACCACTTGAACACTAGTTTTGCATTTCTCCACTATTGTTTTCCCAAATTCATAATATGTAATGCTCTAAAATACGAAATAACTATTGGATCCCTGTAATTGCAATCCTCGCCCTTAAAACGGAACAAAATTGGAAAAAATAAAACAAATTAGATGCACAAAAATTGTAGAGGAAAGAAATCGAGCAATTGCAGACCTGCTGCGGCATAAAAGGGGCCAAATTGGAGCTCAAAAGAGCGCAGATAAAATTGCCCTCCTTCTCCGCCGCCTTAAAATGAAAAATTAAACAGAAAAAATCTGAAATATAAGCTCAAGCTGGAGCAAAGCTACTCCATAAATGAGCTCCGCCATAATTTTTTCTACCGATGACTGCAACGTGTGTGACCGAGACAGCCAGTCGTTTCCAGCTCGACCCGGTTGCCTAGGGGCTTCACTGAAATAAGTGTAAAATGAATTGAATATTTTTTTTCTTAAGAAATAAAAAAAATCATTATATTTTTTAGGATCCTCTTTGTCTAGATTTTGGAATTGATGCCACAACACACCCCATTCAGAGCTGTTACACTACATGATATTTTCCTTGTCCACGTGGCCCAACTCGATTTAAGTTTTGACCAATTAATATTTTTTCGTTTTTTAAGAGGTTTGCTCCGCTGTTGCTTTTGTTGGAGGGACTTTTGTTGGGATTTGTAAGGTAAGGTCATTAGTCATTTCATGATTTCATTAGTAGGGCCATCTCCACATTTTCATACAAAACCAACTTATATTAAAAAACATTAATGAGATTTTATATATTAAAGTATGTTTAGGTTTGATTTTTTTTTATTAATTCTTTCGATCATGTGACTAGCGCATAGATCTTCGATTTAGTCTAGCGAATTCCGATCATGCGACTAGCACAAAGATCTTCGACTTAGTCCAACGAACTCAATGACCCTGACTAGCACGTAGATCTTTGACTTAGTCCAACAAAGTCCGACCATGCAACTAGCATGAAGATCTTCGACTTAGTGTAGTAAACTCAACCACCCTTGCCCTAGTCTTACTTTTATTGTTAGATTTTGGGGGAGGAGAAGGCAAGGTGAGGCGAGACTAGTCTTCTAGGAGTTAAGACTACACCCCACAGGACCCTAACGATTTATCATCTGAGAGAGAGAATCAATCTCGAGACTTATATGGGACGAATCCAAAGCCTTTAATCAACTACATCATTTTAATATATTTTTATTATTTGTGATAATCTAATTAAAAAAATAATAATTTAAATGTGTATCTTTTTATGATATTATAATTACAAAGATACTATTCATTAAATTTATATTATCTTGGTTGGTTATCATCATTTTAATATTAATGTTGAATGGTTTGATTGAACTTGTCTTCCATCACATTTAATTAGAAATTGTATGATTGTCAAATAATGTAACTAATCAACATATTATGGTTTATACATTATTAGATCTACTATGGGAGTAGTTATATTGTAGATAGATTGTTTATTTGTTATTGGGTCATCAATGGTTTTATGTTTGTAAATCCCCATCAATACATTATGATAATAGATAGAATGGAATGAAAGTCTTGCTTTATTAGAATAAAAAAGACCAAAGAAGCTAACTTTATGTCACATTTGAATACCATGGTAGCCATGATCATTACCTTTCATCATCTTCTTTTTGAAGGTTTTGGTTGGAGATAAGGAAGTGCCTTTGGTTAGTGAAGTTCGTTGCAAAGCTTTATGCTCTAGATTGTTCAACAAGGAAAATGCATGGTGGCCCTTAAGTTCGTAAAAAAGGGGATTTTTTTTATTGGCAAAGCTATCACCTACCTTAGGCATGTAGAGGTGACATGGAAAAATCAAGTCTCAAAGTGAAGTTTTTGGATTTTGTAAAGAAGAAAATTGAATATTTTGTTTTTATTCATTTTTGTGTTATTTATTTTTGTGTCAATTAAATATATTTTTATATGTAATTTATTTTGTTTTGTGTATAAGTTAATTTCAATTTTAGTGGTTGCTTTTAATTTGTTATTTAAAATAGGATCATTTATTTCTATTTTTTTTGTCATCTCTAATTAAGCTATGGACACAAATATGTTTTTTTTTGTATAGGATTATTCATGTAATTTAGTCTTCTGAATTCAAAATCAATTTCTCACATTTTTAGATTGACTTTTTCAAAAATTGTGATGAGATTTAGGTTATAATTTAGTAGTAGTATTAGAAATAATAATATTGATTAGAGACATTAAATTTTCATTGTCCATTAGGTTCTAATTTTTCTTACAGTTCCCTTTCATCCTAATGATGGATCACTGAGTGTGATCCAAAATGTTGATGCAAAATAAATTTCATACAATTGAATCCAAAAATAACGTGCTAATAATAATTTTGGTTTAATAATAATAATTTCTTACGTTTTTGATATTTTTATTTTTGTAAAAATCTTGTTCCTTCTTAAGACTTTCTTATTACATTTTGTATATAAGTTGTGACATGAATAAGAATGGACATGGTTTTTGTTGTGTAAAATGCATATTGCATATTCCTTTATGTTACACCCCACCTTAGATTTCTAAAATTAATTTTCACTTTATGGTAATTATTATGATGAGATATGAGACCATGGAATCTTGAAAGTTAAATATTTTGATGAATTTGTGCAATGCTATGTTACTACATTTAAATGGATTATTGATGGATATTTGATGACATGATTATGATGAATACAATGTGATGATTTTACCTTTAAACAAATCATTGATGAAAATGCAATGATATGATCATGATGCAAAGGTTTTCAACTAATTACATGTTTGTTTCATTCTAGAAATGCAGAAATGATTTTTGAATGCCTCTAGAGAGAGACGGGAAGTATCACCCAGGAGAAGGGTAAAGTACGAGTTCTCTAGCAATGTCATCTGAGCTTAGCATCGATCAAGTGTTTGGCTTTGTAAACCTAAGAGTGTCTAGGGATGTCAGTAGCATGTTTGAAGGTAAGTCAAACCTAAGGTTGTTGAGTCATGTTTTTTGTTATGCTTGGTTGTGGTTTATATATGTATAATTATATATATATATATATATATGTGTGTGTGTGTGTGTGTGTGTGTGTGTGTGTGTGTGTGTGTGTGTGTATTTAATAAATGGAAATAACACATGCATACATATAACTACATATAAAGCATTATATTATATACGCTACTAATTGATGTCATTGATATTAATCAACAAACCAAGAAAACATGGTAACGTTGATCTCATTGGTTATATATGAACTTATTTTTTATGACAGATACACCATTATAACGACGTGAATTTTGTCAACATCGACCATGTAAGAAAATAATATTATCTTTAATCTTGAATTACATTAAACTTATATTATGTACTATTATTTGTATTGGCTAAATAGTTTTGGGACTTAATCTAGCTCGACTCATTTTGAGGAGCATGCTTGATGCTTGTTTTAGCATCGACTAAGTTATTCTTAGCCATGGAGCTTATTGAATAGGCTTGACTCTTTTTAAAATGGAGCTCAGCTAACTTTTGAGAAGTTGAGTTTGCATTTACTTTACCACCAATGCAAGCCTTATGAGGTCACGAGCATAAAGCCACGTGGGTGGCAAAAGATTATGGTGTGTAACTCTGTTTTCTTGCAAGCCCTATCATGGATTTACCACATAGGCATAGTCTTTCCAATCACATCATAATTATTTTCATAACTTCCTTTGTAACCTTTCCATAACTACTTCCTGCTTTAGTTGGTCGTGGTAATTTTGGAATGCAAATAATGTAATATCCAAGGAAAACTTTAGTGGCGAATCCTCGCCAATTGGTGATTTCTAGAAATTGGCCAAGTCAAAATTGGTGAATTAATCGCACCCTACAGGGTGTCCAAATCACCCAGATTTTATGAATTATCGGTCCAATGCATGCCCATTCACCAACAATTTTTTTTAATGAGGCATATTTAAGTAATAAATTCGCCATAACAAACTATGTGTTTCAAATGGAATGACTAACAGTTTCGCCTAGAATCCTGGAAGCATGTAATAAAACACCTACATATTCGCCAATACTATTAAAATAACATTGTATCAGGACCCATTTCGCCAATTAAAATTTACAAATAGTTGCTTGTGAAGACCCATTTCACCAATTAAAATTTATAAATAGTTGTTTATGAGGACCTATTTCACCAATAACATTAAAAAATAATTACATTTGAGGACACATTTCGCCTTGAAAATTACAACGCATCATTGTATAAGCATGCGGGATTCACAAAAAATTTAATATACCATTTAAAAATCATGCAGAATTTTCCAAATATGGATTGATATAAATACAATCGAAACTGTCATTTATTCTTACACATTTTGTTTAGTTCTGAGGTTCTACTTCTTGATTCGGAAGTCAGCGAAAGCCGAAAACATAGACTTAAAGGTGAGTGATCATTTCTTCATAGTGTTATTAGTTATAATAATAAGATTTCTTTATCTCTTTTCCATTCTCGCTTCAATCTTAAAGATAATTTTGAGTAGGGAATGAGATCTATATTTTTTTTCCTTAAACAAGAAGACATTTTTTCTAGCTTTTATTTGAAGTGAGAGATCAATATGTCGAGCAGCAAGGGTAAGACTCCTTAGGGTAGTGAAGCGACTAGGAGGCCATCAAAACACCCAAAACGTAGAGGTACCATACAGTCTTACTTTGGAATTGGCAAAGCTTTTGATCCATCAGATCAAGATGGAGCTACATCATCAACTCTTCCACCAAATATTAATGAAGAAGGCATTCATAATACCTCACCGCCATCGGAAGCTCAAGGTGAGATTGTCAATGAGTTAAATCAACATGTATCAAATGAGGATGGCAATACCGTAGATGATGTTCCAAGGGATACCCTAATTAGTCGGAATGAGATAATTGACTTGTATGAGGATGACGTTGGTAGAAATAATGAAATAATTGACTTCGATGAGGATGATGTTGGTTTCAATAAAATAAAAGGCAAATCAAAAATGGGGTGTGAGTGGGAAATGACAAGGAATTTTCAACTTGGTTGGTTGTCAAAGTATCCATGCATTGTACCAGTGGGGGTAGCAAACGAAAATGATATTGAAAAAGAAAAAGTATGCAAGTGTATGATTTGTAGTTGAAAATGTGGAAGAGACAAGACGTTGCAGCTAAAGCTTGACACTATAGAAAAGCATATCGATAAAGTTTATGAAAAACAAATCATAGATGGAAAGGAACAATTAGTCGTACAATGGAAATCAAAGGAAGAATGTCTTTATGTTAAGTATGTCATGGAATATGAAAAGAATAACCATCGAATGTCGAAGCTTGCTACATGTCAAGGTACACTTGAGGCTCATTTTGGAAAAGCAATGGAAGCAACAAATTTGTCAAAAACTATTCAAATGAGTGTTATTTTTCATATTTTGTCCAAAGGGTGTCCTATGACAGACTACCCAAATTATTCTAGTTTATTATCTTATTTGGGTATTCCTCACTTTCCCTTCTGACATTGGTCAGTAAGTGTTGGATGGGAATGGGCAAATTGTCTTGCTGCAATAGAAAAGGAAGATTTAAAGGAGAAAGTAAAAGAGTCTGGACAATTTCATTGCATTATCTTTAGATGAAGTTACTACGGTAGACAATACTTGTTGGGTCTATATGCATTTGTATATTGTAGAACAACATGTTCACCAAGCTCATCTTCTTTGTGTTCATAAAATGAAGGACAATTCAACATCGTAAAATCTATTTGAACTAGTTAAGAAATCTTTGAATGAAATTGCAGGTATGGATGAGTTGAAAATTGCCAAAAAGTTAGTGTGTGTAGGAGTTGATGGAGTTGTAGTGATGCAAGGTCAAAGGAGTGGTGTTTCCACAAAGTTACAAACTAATTGTGCACCATACATGCTTGGCATTCACTACATGGCCAACAAAATGAATTTAGCATTCAAAATTGTAAGCAAGTTCCCTACAGTATCAAAAGTTGAAAATCTAGTCTGCGAGATCCACGCATACTTCTGCCGAAGTCCTAAACGTTTTGCATAATTTCAACATTTTGTTGAGGGAATAACATCAAGAAACAAGCTTCTCAAGGATGTTGATACCATATGGATCTCCCTACATGAAACAACACAATGAGTTCTTTCAGAATATCAATCCTTGATTGGAGTAATGTATGAGCATCACAGCATAGTAGACAAAGCTCCTGACCTCTTACATAGATTAAGTGATATAGAGACACTCTTGACTTTAGCTAGTCTTCTCCCCATGTTGGATGTGATGAACAATCTTGTGAAGATAGCCCAAGACAAAACTATGTATATTTATGAATATGCCAATCTATGTAAACATACATGCTTGGCCCTCGATCATCTATATCTAGATCTAACACAAAAAGGCGCAAATTATTTCATGTGGCAAAAAATTATTGATTTGAATAATCCTAATAATTACTTACATTTTAATGCAAGTGGGCACTTATGTATCTATGTACATGGATATGAGATACCAATGTACCATTGTAACATAGCCAGGAACTCTAGTAGAGAAGTAGCTATTAACGAGGAAGATTTTAATGACATTGTTAAATTTGTTAGTGATAATTTGAAGGAAATTGCAAAATCTCTTTCCTCGGAGATTTTTGAAAGATATACTCAACATGAAATACTTGAAGCCATGGGTATTGTGTATCCTCAATTTTGGGTAAACCAAGATACTTCCCAAAATATTTTCATGATAAAGTAAAAATCTTGATCGAACAATTTTTGAAAAGGGTAACATACAATGAGCAGACAATAGAAGAAATTTTAAATGAAAATAAGCTTAGACAACAATGTAAGAGTTTTGCAACAACTATAAAGGACTAGTATAAATCCATGGGCACGAAGAAGGCCTTTGAACTGGGATCGATAAAAAAAATTTGGACAAACTTAGGTCAGAGTGAAATATTGCGTGATTCCATATCAAAATATTTCAAACTTGTTGATTTATGTCAAACAATGATATTGGGGTCGGTGGAGGATGAGAGAGTTTTCAAGAAATTGGGGTTTTTGAAATCAAAGTTAAGAAACAAACTAGACAAGAATTTGGAAATTTGCTTGAGAATGAAAGGAATCACATATAAAGTCAAAAAATTTCCTTTTGAAAGTGCACTTGCAATCTGGAGATCCACATGTGAAAGAAGAGGGATCGAGTTGTGCAACATAGACACTCCAATTCCAAATGTTGGTACTGGTGGCACTAGCAATGGTAGTGGGATAGGGATATATGACATTGACACAAATTACACAATGAATGTTGAATTTGAGACACAAGTCGAAGAAAATGAAGAGCAAACTCAGAATCAAGATGAATCTTTTACTTTATCTCAAGATGAGTGTCACTTTGAGGACCCTGACTCCATTTGGGAAATGAAAGAAAATTAACAACTTTTAGGTATTCATAATGCACTTCATGGATCAATTTCCATTGTTCCAAAGTCCAAACTGTGGTTGATCATATTTTATATTGTATTCAATGAAATTGTGAATCATTGCACTTCATGATATTTTATTTTATATTGCACTTTATGAATCATATTCTAAACTGTAGTTGATGATATTTTATATTGTATTCCATGAAATTGTAATATTTTATATTATATTCCATGGTATTGAATTCGATATGTGATTTTGCATCATTTTTAAAGAACACTTATCACACTACTTATAAATGCCTATTGCATTACCATTCACACATTTTTTGATAAATAACTAAAAGGAATATTAATCCATTCCTTGTACAGAAGCTAACAATTCAACATCCATAATTTAGAAGCTCTACCAAATTGATTACAAAAATATTTTATGATACTCCAACATTAGAAGCAGCTGACATGACCATAAACATTGCTAAGCTCACAAAAGAAATAGTTGAGAGCCTTACTAAAGATAGAAGCATGCATAGAAGTGTTGGTTAACATATTTGTCACCTAACTATATATTCTTACACCCACGGAGGTGACAAACGCAACAACAATTGAATCAACCATAATAGTATTTCAAACTGATTCTTTGTTTATTTTAAAAGGTGATAACTACTTTCTTCAGATATTCAATGAATGATTTTTAACAAATATCGCTTTTAACCAAAAAGCAAATGAAAGGAAATGCTTTTAACTAGAAATCTTCGAAAGGCATCCACACAACTTAAACAATAAAAGCTTAAACTACCAAATCACCTAAATTATATTGAGAAATCCTTACGCATCCATCACAATAAAATCTTTATTCACAAATAAACACTCCACGACAATGAAACTAACCAAACATCTATCATTCCAATAATAGATAATCCACCATAAAACTACTCACCAAAAGAAAAATAAATCCACAAACCATAACTCAAAGATTACGCATGCATGAACTTCACCATTGTCTTTCTATATTGAAATAACATAAAAGTAGTAAAAATAGTAGAGTTTTTTTTGTTCTAATGAGTAAAACAAAGTTTACCCAAAAGATCCCCTGGCCAAGCATCAACCCCATATTGAAAGCTTACAAATTGTCTTGATAACAGTTTGTTGAAGACAACCATTTTAGAAGTTACAATAAAAAGTCTTTGAAGTATCAAGAGAGCCAAATGAAATAAAATAACATAAAAACTAAAAACCAATCAATGGTCCCAGCACCGACTCCTTCGCTTCCAGTTATTTCCACCTCCTGTTGCTCCAGTAATGCCTCATGTGCCTTTACTCTTTGCATGTATTCCCTATACTTGGTGATAATTACGATGTTGTTTTTGCTTCCTAGAGTCATGATGATTTGCAACCTTGTCCTCCATTTCAAAAGTGCACGGTCCGACTCAGCTAGCGTTTCATAGATGTTGTCACTTTTTGCCTTAAATGAACTCAGATAGGTTTATAAGTTACTCAATTTTCTAAACGAGTCTCTAGTGGATATCTCAGGATCACCTACTTCTTTATGATACACCTCTTTAAATTCCCTCGTTATGTCTGCAACATCTAGTACCTTTTCATCAAACTCATTTATGAGCTCCACTTCAAGAGAATTGAAGTTCTCCTTGATCTTCACCAATATGTCAAAGTATTTTTCTAACACTTTATTGATTTCCTTGATATAATCTTCATATACTGACAATTTCCAATCCAAGGAATCAAACCAACCAGGATCAATTTCTCTAGGGTCATCCATCAATTTTTCTTTTGTTAACAAAGTGTTCTCCATGGAGAGTAATTCTGCAATTTCCCTTGAAAGCAAAAATGTGCTACCATGTTCTCTCTTGATCTCCTAGAGCTAAACTACTAGTACCTTTCTTTTATCAAACACATTAACATAGAATTTCATAAATTTATGAATGTAGAAAAGGCCATCCTAATAAAGCCCTTCTATCCATTCACTGGCAACTTTAACATAACCAAATTTTTTCCTGAACCGTTGCATAGTGTCAAAATCAATACCTTGAACATTTGAGCTTGAGGCTTCCTTAGTGGTCAGAGTCACAATTGATGAAATAAAATTTCTTAAAGAAAGAATATTAGATTGCAATTGAAGGTTATATTTTTTCTATTATTTTTCTCTTTTGATCAATGCATTAACAAAGTAATCAGCATGATATACATCACCTTCTAAAGTAGACGAACCCATATCAACACGAGCAACCTTGTGGTTGGCTTTCATTATCTCATTTTCATTTAGGTCCTTTTCTAGATCAACAATCTCTAACAGTTGATACCTAGAAGTGGAATCAGTGATAATTAGTGACATCCTCTTAGCCTTTTTGGGCTTCTGGTGACCCTGCAGTAGTATGGAAATTGTATCTACTTTAATTTTCATTGCGGGAATATTCTTTCTTTTCTTCTCGACTGCTTTCTTTAACCATACTGGGGAAGATGCCACTAATCCAGTGTCTCTACTTTCAACACTTACATTTTCTTTTCTTTCAATTGATTGAACAAAAACAAAAGTAACTCATATTGGAGAAGGGTGAACTTCAAAGAATGTGGGAAAAGAATTATCATCAATTATTTGTTGAAAAATGCCATCAGAGTCTGTAGGCACTAGCTTTTCTTGACTAGCCTTTTTCTTAGGTACCGAGGGTACACTATCTTGTTCACAAATTGATTTTAGCTTGGCCCCAGTGTTTGGCTTCTCACCATCTCCTCCTGATTGTGAGCCAGTGCCAGACAGCCTAATTGACTACTTTTTAGCTGATATATTTATGCCAGAGGCATGTACAGTCCCTTGCTCTTTTCTCTGTGAAACTCTTTGCTCATGGGGAGAACCCACACTTCAGTGCCATTTTCCGTTCAACCAGTTTGAAGTTATTCTTAAAATAGGGGCAAAAAAGACCATTAAGTTTAAAACTTCATCCTCTAACCAATTAATTTTGCACAAGGGCTTAGCAAGAGGGGCCCGATATTTGGGATTAATGATCATCGAGTCTTCTTGTGCATCTTCTGGAATATTGAAAGAAATACCAAAAGCTTGTATTTTCCTTAGGATCAATCTCATGAAATTTATTCTATGCACCTCGCCTTCATCTGTACAGTCTTCCCAAAAATCTTCAATATCAGGTCAATGTTCATAGCTGCTAGCTCCATACAAATTTTACTTAACATAACCCTTGCTATCAAAATTAGTTCTCATCGGTTAACACTAAAAATTGAATTCATTTAGGGCTTTCTACACACCCCTAGCAATATTATTAATTTTTCAAGAAAACAAAGGCATGGACAATGGAAAATCATACCCCTTCTTTCCCATGTTTCAATATTTAACATTTGCAATGGCCATCTACCAACAAACTTCAAGAAAAACCAGGAAATCACTTGGGTAACGAGGAAACTTCAATGGAGCCTTCTCAAAACCTCCAATTCTAAGATAAGTGAATCTATTGAACTAAATGTAGAAAATTCCAAACCTCAATACCAGAGCAACTGCTTCAAGTGAAACCTTAAGCTCAAGTTTTCCATCAATTCTTCTCACAATTTCCATTAAAAATGTGTCATTGACATGGCATAAATTCCTCATTCCAACCTCCTTAGTGAGTTGTGGAAAACTTCTATACATAGGCGTGTCCGACGTTGAAGACCTTTGTGATTCCAACCCTTCCCATAAAACCTCTTAACTCACTAGAATGTAAACTAGGTATGAGCACATGTGGAAGGCAACAATTTGCCAAAAATTATCAATTGCTCATTTAAATGATAACTAATAATCTCATCCCAGTCAATGAATTTATTTTCACTACAAATCACCATAATAAAATGACACATCCAAAATTCAAAAGAGTCTGAATATGCATTACCAACCACATGATGTAGCAAGGTGATAGCATCTAAAATTTCATCCTTAAAATGAACCCTTTTAAGCTTTGAGGGCAACTGAGACTTACCCTTTTTCTCAGACTTCAACCAATTCTTCGTAATGGAATTTTTGCACCATTCCTCATTCATTCTGAAAAAATAATCACCAATAGCTATAGACATTTCCTCTACAGTTTCCCTCTCTGGAATTCTTAATGCATGGGAAATGACTTCAAGAGTAATTCTTGCAATGACTAACCCGTCCAAAGCTCTAATTTCATGAGTCTCTAGAATGTAGCCCCTTGCGCACGCAATCACCAAGTCGACACTTTGTACAACCTCAAGAAAACCTCCCACGTGCGCCAAATCGCTCTATAGAAATTTATCTTCTAGTGGTGTTCTCTTCCTTTGCTCCAAGTGCACCAAAAACTCCTCCAAATTGAGGTGCCCAATTTCAGTGTCCCTCATGCCAGACCAATGATTTTGAATTCCACTTCGCATGAGCATAAATTTGTGGAGATAGAATGTTTGCACTTGAGAAGTATTGTCATTGGAAAAGAATAAGAATATAGGATAAATGACTTAGTAAAACTTCACCACCCACTTATGTCATTATTTTGATAGGATGTGCACTAAATGCAACATTCAATTTCATTCCTTGAAAAGATAACCTTTAAACCTGAATGCTTTTTGAAATTCTTGAAAAGACAACTCAAGGTTAGTCTGTACATAGGATTCAATGAGATGATGATGCCTTTGAAAGCCAAGATAAGCCCATAATGTTAGGTGGTCATGGAAACCTGGAACCTTAGAACCAAAGTCAAAAGTTTCAAAGATTTGGAAACCTCTGACTCACCAACTACAAAGATGACCAACAAAGACTTGCAACTCAACAAAGTGAACCAAGTTGGGGAATCAAGAAGTTATGAAAAATTAGAACTTCGTGACAAGGTTTTAAAACTCAGAGGACTAGCAACTAAGGTTAGGAAAAGCACAAAAACTATGACTTTGAGCATTCACCAGGAGAAATAAACAATAAGGGATTGAAAATGAATGAGGTAAAAAGACTCGAAAGACCAAAGGAGGGGAAGTTTAAAATTGTTGACACTAGTTTAAAAGTTACAGATAACAAGAAGTAAGTATAATGAGCTTATTGATGAATATAATAAGAGTTAGCAAAAGGTTGTTAAACTTGAAACAGAGCTAGCATTATGGAAACAACAGGTGTAAATATTAAGGTCTCAAGGACTAGCTAGTTCAAGTCATGTTGTAACCAGGGAGTGGATGATTGCTCATGAGAATATATTTTGGTTTGTTGTAACCATTTCTTAAGGAAATGACGGTATAATCTATCAAATAAAAATGTGACATGTGTACATCTCAGCCTGAAGCTTGTTTTTCTCACTTATTTTGAGTCTATCATCTCTCCAATTGTAACATTTTACATGAATTATTAATGAAATTTGATCAATGATCTTTCATTAATCTTCTTTGTCATTATGCATTGATGTATGTTTTAATTTTGGCTCTGGTTTAATGAACCAGTTAAAGTACCTTGATTAAAGCATGAATTCATATAAATGTTT